>OY759223.1:33096016-33376371 GCA_963662175.1 Aradus depressus
ACGAAAATGAAGTTTGAAACATGCTTTGAACTTGGTCCTTAATGGATGGTAATTCAGTCGGACTTAGTAATATCAGCTAATCGGAGAAGTAAGTCCTCCCAAGTCCAAAAACAATAAGTTAATTTCGTCAAAAGTCTTCAATTCATCCGTCATTTGTAAATATTAAGTGGGTACTGTAGCTGAGAGAGAAGCTCCTCATGGCGTAGTGGTTGAGATGGCTGCTTCCTTCTGAGAGTGAAAAAACTTTTTTTTTGTTTTGGATTCCAAAATTTCCTCAATAACGTTTACTTTCCCAGCTGTACGAAGTATACGAGTTTTTCTTTGATTAACTTTATTTGGCTTCATAAAAAATATTTTATATATTAATATATATATTATATATTAATTTTATATTTCTGCATCTACATATATTTATTTTATTATTAACTAGCTGACCCGACAGACGTCGTTCTGTCTAAAGCTATTGGACTGGATTTTTTTATTTTTTCCAATTGGAACCACAGCAAGTTTCTACTTAAGAACGCCGGGCACCTTAGATAGTATGCGCCTTGCAACTCCGTGCAACCTATTAAGTTCTTAGGACCGCTGGGCAACACAGATAGTACGTAGTTAGGAACACTGGGTACCGCAGATAGTATGTGCCTTGCAACAGCGGATGCCCTAGGTATTTTGTGCTTAAGAACGCTGGTGAGAGCTATTATTTACCGTGCAACGGTGCACCTTCAAGCACCCCCTCCCTTTTGTGACGTCACATACTTTATTTTTCAATTTGACTTTCAAGAATTCGACATGTCAAATTCCATGACATTCCGATCATCCGTTAAAGACCTATCACTATCTTTATATGTAGGCCTACCCCCACAACCCCCCCTCCCGTTCAAAATTTGAGATGTCACGTAGCGTATTTTTCAATTTGGTCTTTAAGAATACTACATGTCAAATTCCATGACAATCCGATCATCCGTTAAAGACCTATCACTATCTTTATATTAGGCCTAGCCCCCCCCCCCTCCCCCTTTCAAATTTTGAAACTTCACACATCCTATTTTTAAATTTGGCTTTTTAGAATACAACATGCACTAAAAACTGAATAAAACGAAACAATAAGTAAATGAAAACCAAACAACCAAAGATAAATCGAGGAACTTGCCTAACATGCACTAAAAACTGATAACACGCACTAAAAACTGAATAAAACGAAACAGTAAGTAAATGACAAAGATGAAAACCAAAGATAAATCGAGGAACTTGCCAGAAGCGAAGATTTAGAAACAACCAAGAAAATAACATGCACTAAAAACTGAATAAAACGAAACGGTAAGTAAATGATTTTAGGGTGTCTGAGATCGATTCACTTGATCGATTCATTGTTCACATCGATCATTACGCCCCCAAACATCGATTCTTCGATTAATCTATCTCAGATCGCCATCCCTAGAATTAACAGCTAAGAACTCTTCATAAGAACCTTCCTCGGACTTCAACGAATATTTGAAAAAAAAATTAGCCGAATTGGTCCAGCCATTCCTCGAGTTTTGCGCTTAGCAAAATTAGCCAGTCATTTTTATTATATAAATATAGACATTTATTCTGGTTATTTAAGTATTTATTTGCATGTATATAAACCACGTGTCTCCTCCCTTTTGAGCTATTAGCCAGTGTTTCTTTAGACACCAGACTGTACGGGTGGGGTAAGCAAGTTTTGTTTTATTTTTTGTTAATCTGTACCCTGATGATTTAATTACTTTTCAATAAATGTATATAACATGTATATAAATGTACATAAAAGCATCAGGGTACAGATTAACGCTTTTTCGTCGCTTTTATGAACATGAGACCGACTCTTCTATGGGAGTCCAAAATTTTGTTTACACAGGTTTATTCAACGAGGGTAGGGGATCTTTAACGAGTACCTGACATTATACATCCGAAGGACGGCGTGCTCAAGGTATTTCTACCTCCTGGATAAAAAACCTAAGGGCTTCGGCCGACGATTAGTTGCTGACTGAGCTTAGCGGAATAATAAATTAAACCAACCAACAATCAACCTATACCAACTAGTTATTATTGTTAACAATTATTGTTAGTAGTTAGTATTGACTGTGCCCCAATATTGTTCAATACAGTCGAATCAGAACGGTGCTATAGATCACAAAAAGGAACAGATTTCTCCGGCCTACAAAACTGAAGAAAAAATTGGGCTTCGACTGTTTAGATACGCTTTCAATGGATCTGTTTAGGAAAGCGAACGGAATCTTAATTCTGGGTCTTACTTAGAATAAAGTACCTACTGGATGAAGAACTTTTTAATTTTTTGGGTTCATTTTATATGGTCGATCTGATGTGTACACCTAGGGACCAAAGCATCTTATGTTCCTGAGGTCTTTAACTCATAACTGATATTGTATAAGCTCTGAACCAACATTTATCATCCCCTCCGAAGGACGGCGTGCTGAAGGTTTCCAAATCCAAAAATCTAAGGTCCTCAGCCAAATTAGGCTAAGCTTCTTGCGTCCTCAGCTGTATAACGTTTTAATTGGAAATTTTCCACCCTGAACAACATTTCCCTTTTAAAATGGACGTGGTACCCTGTGGAACCGATTCCTTTTATTTCTCTAAATACACAATAATCAATGTCAGTAGAGGGGCTTCAACCAGATAGTCAACCATAAGTAAAGATAAAAAATATAACCAGGTTCTTCCTAAATAAGATAGCCGAAGAAGAAATATAGGATGTAGATGTACCTTGTGGCACCGATTCATTATAAATTTTGGAAAACTCATTAAACCCACTCTACTGAAGTTGTAGTATTTATGTGTTCTTTTAAATAGGTCAGAAATTCGATGTTGAATTTTCAACAGAATTAGATGTTTTCCGACCCCCTGAAACAAAAACAAAAATTCGATCCCATAAAAACAGGGAAGGGAAGGGAGGCTGAACTCAAAAACCCCAATAACTGCCGGTGTAATGAATGTATCGACATGAAATTTCATATTTAGAGTAAAAAATGAAATAGAACATAACCTGAAAAATTTCAGCGATATCGGCTAAGGGGGGTGGGGGGTCATGGGACTCAATTCAAAAACTCTAATAATTGCACTTGAATGAAATAAAACTAGTTTATTTGTGGTATTGTCAAATTTCACATAATATATATACATGGGAGTACTTTCGGTATTTCTACCATCCTCAGCCGAAAGTGCAAGAGATAAGACTAAGTTAATATTATAGAATGTCAGCCTCTTGGTGGAACCCCTCACCCTCCCTCCTGGTGTTCCCCATGACGTCAGACATTCCTATCTATGCTAAACTGTCAAACTGTGAGATATTTTATGAAAAGAAGGTCACAATTTTTCAAATCTGAGTTCAATTGGGTTCCACCAAGAGCTGAAATTTTTTAGTTAGTCTTATCTGTTACACTTCTGGCTGAGGATGGTAGAAATACCGAAAGTACTCCCATGTAAATATAGTTGGTGAAATTAGACAATATCATAAATAAACAAGTTTCATTTCATTCAAGTTCATTTGAATTATTTCACAATATCTCTGCAATAATGTCAGTTTTCATACTCTAATAACTGCGATGTAATGAATATATTGACACAAAAGTTTTTAACTTTTGATATTTAGCCCGAACGGCCGATTGAGTTTAGAGGGAGAGCGGAGAGATATAATATGAATATTTAATACCCCTATAAGGACGACACCTATTGATTTTCAGCCAAATCGTACAAAGGGAAGAAGTAGTTTATTATAGAGTTATCATAAAAATGGGCCTCCCTAGAAAAATTAAAATGTAATTGGAGCCGAAATGGTTTTGAGTGTAGAATCAATACCTGAGTTATCATGAAACTAAACATAATAAAAGTCCCAACTCCCGCTAAACTAGACCCTATTCAGAACGGCCCCGGCCCCCCCCCCCCCCCCCTCACTAAACTTCCCCCCTCCGTTTTTCTTGTAAACTTTTCCAATTGCCTCTGTGTAGGTGGCTTGGGATATATTCCTTCTCCGTTTTCCACTTTATTCTATTCCACAGAAAGACACAATGAGAAATGATTTAGACGGGACAATATAACCTGATTAAAATTCCCTACCAACTTCAGATCTTTCTATTGCTCTTTATCCTTTTCAATTAAAGTTTGATTTTGTTTAAACAATAGTTGTCAAATGATTTACTCAAGGAGCCGTCGTGGCCGTGTGGGCTAGAGCATTGGCGCGTGTTCGAATCCCGCCCAGGAGAATGTTTTTAATTTCTTAGATAAAACTTTTCTTCAGGGTCCATGTTTTTAATAATCATGTGCCAAAATAGAAAAAAAAAATGTTGAATCACCGGCAGTGAACTTCCCCAGAACTAATTAATCAATAAACTTTTCGCTCCCCCTCCGAAACTAGTCGACCGTTTTCGCTAATATTCAATGACATATAGGGGCTCCTAAAACTTCTAAATAAATTTCGTGTCGATAAATTCATTACATTGTCAGTTATTAGGTTTTGAATTGAGCCCCTCTGATCCCCCCCTCCCCTTCTGCCGATTCCGCTGAAAATTAATAAGTGTTGTCCTTATGGGGTTTTGAATTCACATATACAATTTTGTGTCGATACATTCATTATATCGGCAGTTATTAGAGTTTTTTTTTATTAAGCCTCCCTCTAATTCCCCCTTCCTTTTGGTCGATTTGGCTGAAAAACAATAGGTATGGACCTTACAGAGTTCTGAATACACATATAAAATTTCGTATCGATATATTCATCGTGTCACAGACTCAGCCCCGCCGCAACATATATCAGTGCCCTAGGCGAAAATCTATCTTGCGCCCTCTTGTAAGGAGAGAAAATTTCAATAATTAAAAAATAAAACTTCATAAAAAAAGTTTTAATGTTTAAATTTATTATAAAAAAAGAAAATATATATATAAATACTATACATAAAAAAAATATTAAAACAACATATATTATCATAATATATCTGAAAAAATGATTGAAAGACATCAAATTGTATCAATTTTTGGAAAAATTCAATTGTATTTTTAGGGCTTTAGCATTAGCAAATTCTTCAATTATATCCTTGAAATTTATGTTCTTGGCCAGTTCGTTTTCTATTGCAAGAACAGCAGAGCCTGGAGTCTTTCTTGTGCCATAGTTGATCTTAAATATGTTTTTAATAATTTCAATTTGCTAAAACTCCTTTCGCAACTGGCTACTGATACTGGAATCGTTAAAAGTATGCATAAAGCGATCCACAAGTTCGTGAATAAGTCGCAAGTATTAGTTTTTTTTTTCAATTCTTTCAATCAAGGTCAAAGAGTCAACAACTCTTGTGCCCCTAACATCGAGGCGCCCTAGGCGATCGCCCTTCCCGTCCCGTCGTTTCGGTGGGGCTGCACAGACTCAAACATATTTTTTTTTTTTTAATTTTTGAATCAAGAGGGGTCGGAAAACAAGAAATTCCGTTGAAAACATCGAATTTTTAACCGATTCCATAACTTCCCCTATACTTCGGTTATCTATGAAAAATAAAAATAAGTCTACTGTATATGAAATATGTTTCCAGAGCCCTTTAAGGATGACACCTATTGATTTTAGCCAAATCGACCTAAGGGAAGGGCGGCTGAGAGACAACGCTTAACACAAAAACACTAATAACTGCCGTTGTAATGAACCTATTGATACGAAATTTCAAATGTGAATTCAAAGCCTTATAAGGACGATACATATTAATTTTCAGCGAAATATGACGATAAGAAATGGGCTCAACTCAAAAATCCTTGGTACTTTAAACGTGAAAATCTTTTAAAATCAGTCTTGAATTTTCACACGATTACCAATACTTTCTTATATAAGAAAGTAAAAAATATATACAATTGTTTTCATTTATAAAGACGAGATCTTGTTTCGCCTCTGTTATTCTGAACTGTTATAAATTAAATATAGCTGAATATTGTGACTAGGAGAATACGATACTGAACAAACGAGACCAGCAGTCACTGTTACTTCAAATAACAGTTTATTAATTAATTAAGTTTGTCTTCAATTGAATTAACATGGAACTTCATAAATATTAATTAAAGAAAAAGAGAATGATGTTAATTAATTGAATTTGGTAATACAATAGTTTCATAGGGTGATTAATAATTAAAGTTTGGTATTGGGGTGGCATGGTATAATCAATAGGCGTGGTGTAGACATTTTATCTTATTATTCAAAAATATATACCGTTAAGCACAAAAACATTTGTATTCGTTAGGTTGGCTACACTGGTAAATTTATCAGAGCAACAGGCGTGATAATCCGTGGAAAATAAATAAACTTTTCATTTATATGTATGTCAGTTAGTGTAATTGTGACTCATACCCGGGTTTTAACTTCGTAGTCTGTGATAAAAGAAATAACGTAAAATAATTATTAAAAAAACCAAATAATTAAATTAATAATAATTAATTAAATAAAATTACCACATTTCCTGTAGAAATTGTATATCTTTTTATAAACTCAAAAGTTCAAGACTTGCAATTTTGAAGAAAGTGCACGTATTTTAAAAAATATTTCAATTAACAAACTTTTCATTTGGATTTCTATAATAATGAGATGCCATATTTTTTTCCTACATTTTTGCAAAAATGATAAATCCAATCCAAAGGTATAAATTATCTTAATGGGTTAACACGGAAAATGGATAGCATAGAATAAGAGAAGAAATATTTGAGTTTATTTTACTTAAACCTACATTATAAATTTAATTAACTAAATTAATTATTGAAAAAAGGAAAAAATGAAATTATTTTTTGAAAATAAATCTCACAAACTAATCTATAATTCTTTGATATTTTGGGCATATATATTTTGTACATATAAATAAATAAAAGTATCTCCTTTGCCCATCTATTTCTATATTATTTCACACCTTAAGCCTAAACACTTTTCTCACTCCTAGACTGTCCACCTTCACATCTCTCCCAGACTTCTCACCTCCACACCACAACAGTCCATGACAACCAGCAAGAAGAGATATATTTCAATGGAGAAGTAATATACATAAAGAGAAAATTGGGGGGGAGGGGGGGGGGGGGGGGTCAATAGAAATCATTTAGGGGGGGGGGGCCTGAACCACATTTAGGGGGGCGGGCCTGAAATTTGTAAAAGCGTTATCGGTTTATGTAATTTACATCTTTGTAGAGTCCATTAATGTCGTCATTAGTGGACGGTTTTACAAATATTAAAACGGAGTGAAGATAAAAATGTACTCAAGAATTTTCTCCTTTTTCTTTAAAGAAAAAAAAAAAACAGAAAGAAGAAAAATAAAGCAAGTTGAAAGAAAATATAAAGCATATATCTGGAAAAAATGGGAAGGGAGGTACAAGACTTAGCTTCAATTGAGTTCAAAGCGAGGGGAAAACGGGAAAAAAGTAAAATACGGGGGAAAAAAAGAAGAAAAAGTTGGTACAACTTAAGAAATGAGAGAGATTCAACTCTTTAAAATTGATGGCACTTCAGTGTTGAAAGGTGCACCATTGCATTTAAATTGCATCTCTCCTAATGGAAAATATAGATAGGTGTATGTTATCTAGAAAATGTTAAAGCCAATAATTTATATAGTGTATAGATGATATTGAATATAAATTATTGGATAGTGTTAAAAAAAAAAAAAGATAATTTTTCATAATGGAATACTTGAGATGAAATTGACAGAATTGTGTTCAATTAGAATTCAGATTAGATGAATATGCTGATTCAAGTGTTCTTTTAAGGTGCGAATATATTAGGACGAATTGTTACTTTAGCGGTTCGTACTTCAAGGATAGATACAAGAAATATCGTCAGTGTTATATATATACATATACAAGGGCGTAGCCAGGATTTTGAGCAGGGGGGGGGGGGGAGGGGGCAAAGTTAGGCTACGAGGGTAGGGGGTATAGACTCCCGGGGGCACAGCTCGCAGTTTCCGTGGTTAGCGTTGCAGACTTTTTGTTATTAATTTGGGAGACTTGGACCTCTAGAAGCTCCCCCTGAGGTAACCACTGACTGTAATACTTAAGTTGACTTTACATGAGCAGCAAAAATGCAAAGCGCAACAGCAGTGGTTTCTGTGTTTTTAGAATTAAAGGACTCACATCCAATAGCGTGCATTTGCTGCTGCTGCGCTTTGCATTTTTACTGCGCATGTAAAATCAGCTTTAAGAGTATAAATGACGATTTTGAACGAGGAAATGAAATGTTCGAATTGATGTATATTTAAATAAATGTAATATGACTTGTTTTGTAAATGTACATTTATGTAACAGCTGATTGCTGATTTAGGAATCAGACGCATGGGAAATTTGAAGATCCTATTGGTAACTTGCAAGCAATCCATTTTTAATAATGCTCTGTTCAGGGGGGGCACGCGCCCCCCCCCCCCCACCCCCTGCCACTCTGTCTGTTTGTCCCATCATCACTGGAAAATGGCTGAACATAAATATTTTTGAATCTGACCATTCAGGAATAGGCTATAAGGACACATATGATTTTAAAATCAATGAATAAGGAGGGGGGGGGGGGGGGGGGGGGGGATTCACTTGGTGACGGAGAAACAGGTATATCATGATTCTTCAATTATTATTGATCTTACGTAAAGACTTAACTCAATCAATATAAAATACTTTTCTACTTTAAACATATTTTGTTTCATACATTTCACTTCCCTCAAAGTATAGGGGAAGTTATGTAATTAGTCAACAATTTGATTCGTGGTTTTCAACGGAATTTCATGTTTTTCGACCTCCTGATTCCAAAAATGTCTGTCTGTCTCTTTGTCTGACGAACACGAAAAACACCCATTAGTATGAATGTATCGACAAGAAAAATATAGTATGAAGATTTAGGAGTCTCTATGTAAGTCAACTGTTGAATATTAGTGGATACGGTCGACTAGTTTTGGAGGGGAAGCGAAAATTTAATTGTCTAATTCGTTCTGGGGAAGAACACTTTTTTTTTCTAGTTTGTTTAGAACTATTTTAGCTTGGTGCACCTAATTATAAATTAAATATTGTATTTTTTCCCACGAGAGTAAAACTGGAAAATGTAATTTCGTTAGGGAAGTATCAGGGAGTTAAAAAGTATTTTACTGGACCTGTGTAAAAGCATTTGATGCTTAGGTCTCTTGGAGTATCCTATATTAACTTTTACATAGCTTAGAGTGACTAAGAAAAAACATACCTATGAGAGGTGTGATGGAGGCATCTCATTTTTGCCTCATGAGAGTGGGGAGAGATTGTGAAACAGAATGTACCTTACAATATGGGCTAGTTTCCAATAGTCGTGAAGTAGTGAGCATTCTTGAGTATTTTCCGAAAAACGTTGTCCACTTTCTCATCATATCGAACAACTGTATTTCAGTCAATGTTTTGAATGTGGACAGTACATCATACAGTAACCCCCCTCAATTATGAACTCTACTCTGCCAGCTGTAGTCCGGACTTAGTTGAGACTTTAGGCTTAGTGTGAGTCCCATTTTTCCAAAGCAACCGCACATCTAGTGGGAGGAATGGGACGTTGCCGTTCTTCTCTATGAATAATTGTTATTTTACGAAGTAATTATTTCAAGGTTACTTCATAAAATTATTTTCATTCCAACAATGCCGACGTTTAAAAACCCAACTGAGTGGCGGGAAAGAATCTCTGACTCTAGAACGGAGAATTGGCAACACCGCTCCTTCCTTCCTTGCTTACCCCCACTGGTCCGAGTCTCAGCTAATCGCAGGCAGACTATACAGTGACCACCTTTCTTTAATACTTAATTATGAAACAGAAATTCAATACTTGGATTAATGAATGTAGTAATGAATGCCTGTTTTTTTTGTTTTTTTATTATAACTTTCTTTATCATTACCAAATTAATTATTGTCAAGAAATTCATTACTTGAGTAAGGGGCGATCTTCCTTAATTCAAAATTAGTTTTTAAAGTCATTAACAAACAGGCGGACGTCAACTCATTCGTTTTCACTGATAAATCACAATTATCAATCTTTTGATGGTGGCCTCTCTCCGCTACCTAAATATTCATTGGGAAAGTGATTTGATGTAAACTTTTTCAAAGTTGGTAGAAGGGATGCCAATAATAACTTTTCCTCACGGATTTTCCGCGGGTCTGGTCTTTTCCATTTCCCAATTTATTCGGTGAATTATTTATAAGTTGAGTCAATTTGTTGGAATTGCTTGAGTCCCTTCGGCCGGGATAATGCTGTTACAATCTTCCTCTTCTCTCCATGCTATGGTCGTCCATTGACAAAAACATCTTCTCTTTCTATATTTTATTATGGACGTACGCTATTGTTATTTTCCATTTATTAGTTTCTGGGTAAAAACTTATATAAAAAGAATAAGTTTGTACTTAATCAGCTTCAGGTAACATAATACAACCTAATGAGAAACTTCAGGTAACTTCAGGTAACCAGCTAGATAATATATAGCTGAGTATAAACTCATAATTTAAATATATAGATGAGTATAAACTCATCATTTAAATATATAGGTGAATATAAACTCATCATTTAAATATATAGATGAGTATAAACTGATCTATATATTTAACTAGCAGGTTACCCGGCGTTGCCCGTGCTTTGTGTTTTATTACATTACCTGACGCTGATTACATCCAGTTTTTTATAACATAAAAAAAGTCGTCGATGAATCACCGGCAATGTACTTCCTCAGATCGAATTAATCAATTAACTTTTTGCTTCCCCCCCCCCCCCCCCCTCCAAACCAGTAGAACGTTTGTGCTAATACATAAAACCTCCTAAATCATATTAAATTTTGAGTCGATAAATTCATTAAATCGGCAGTTATTAGGGTTTTTAACTTGAGCCTTCCTCTGATCATCACCCTTTCCTTCTGCCGATTCCACTGAAAATTAATAAGTGTATAAAAATCCCCCTCCCCATCGGCCTTATTGGCTGAAAATCGATAGGTGTTGTCCTTATGGGGTTTTGGTCATACATATAAAATTTCATGTCTATACATTCATTCTACCGGCAGTTTATTAACTATTTGGAATCTAGAGGTCGGAAAACATGAAATTCCGTTGAAAACTCGGCATTGCATTTGGACGGATTATATAACTTCCCCTATACTTCGCATATCTGTGGAAGTAAAACTGCCCTTAGGGAATTTGATATTGTTACGCGATTTACGACCCCTAAAGGTCTGAGACTACGCCCAATTGCTTAGCACAGAAAGTAGGAGTAAATTGTGGCACGGGCCCCGTCGCTCGTCTATTTTCAAAAAAATGTAATAGTTCGGTAGCAGAGACTGATGACTTCGATTGGATGAAATCCCGTGGAAGGGGTATTGGTTTAAGAGTGAGAGGGGAGGGGGCGGTTTTGTGGTCGCCACCCACCTGTGGTCTTTACCCAAGCCGCAGTCAACCTTAACCCCTCTATAATAGTCAGATTTAGTCGCCTTGCCTACCTTCCCATGGGGACATAGGTTCGAATCCCAACATAATGTCAACTAATATGTTCATCCTCCTCAATAATAACACAATTTATGACCTAATCAAAAATCTTTATAAATAAAAATTGTAGAGGATACTAAGAGGGACATTTTATATGGAATACGATTCTTCGAATGTCCTCCAGTTTGCGAGATACATGACGAAAACCGTCCTAAAATGTCTTTTTGAAACCTATTTTTGTAGAAGTTTACTTCATTTACGCGAAAACGGTTCGTCCTATCGAAACATCGGTTCTTACCAAAAATGTTCCTTATTAAATTTCCAATCACGTATTTGTCCTGCAATTTGAGAACAAAATTATAACGCCCCAAAATTGTAAAATACATTTCTATATTAAATATGTTTAATTAATGTTTAAATTGTAAAGCGTAGCAACTAGGTAATTTTAAAATATAATTTTTTTTATCGGTATCTGGTCCTTACAAAACTTTCTTATACCTACAAATTTTGTATAGATCTCTTGCACTTCCCGCTCTCAAATTCATTTCATACTGGCATTACTGGGTATATGAGATTAATTTTTTTTTTTTTTTCGGCCTTATGTACGATGCATATTAGCCATGTCACTGTGCTATCTAATTATTTACGACACCCATGGCCCCGGAAGGGAGTTCTATCTACGAAATAAAACTCACTCCCGGACGGGATTCGAACCCGCAAACCATGGTGAGACCATGCGACCAATGCCCTACGCTCTAGCTCGCACGGCCACCATGGCTCCCAAGATCACCGAGAATATACTTCCCCCTAAAAGTTGTCTTTCTCTGGGACTTCTGAATCATACAAAATTTCGTGTTGATACATTCATTACTTCGGCAGTTTTTGGGGTTGAAATCCCCTAATCTCCTTTCACTTTGACCGATTCGGCTGAAAATCAAAATGCGTCATCCTTATAATTCACTATAATTCTATAAAATTTCGTGACGATATATTCATTCTATCGGGAGTTATCGTGTTCACTCATAGTTTTTTTTTTTTTTTTTCTAATTTTTGGTGATTGGAAAACTTGGAATTCCGGTGAAAACTCAATATCGAATTTCTCATCGATTTCATAACTTTCCCTAGTAAAAGTCGATGTTAAAATGAATGTTGTGAGGGAGATTGCCAAGACAGGACTGAGAATGACATCAAAAGTAATTTTCTACATGACTAGCCTCCTGTAGGTTCGTGACGAAACAAATGGTCATCGTTGGAAGTCAGTCACGAGTACCAATCTAGATCCTCTACTCCCAATCGATTTTTTTATGAAATTTCCAGTTTTAGAAGGCTTTTGGCAACTTGTTTGTTTACTTCAGTTGTGAAGTCGAAGATGTAAAAGTCAACGGTGAATCACCAAGGAAGGCCACCCAGTGGTAGGTCCTCGGGACGAAAATTTATCTAAATTATTTGGAGAAGAACGGGGGAAAAAAATTAATAAGTAAATAAAATAAATAAATAAAAGAAATAAAAGAAATAAATTAATAAATAAAAAGGAGTTTAAAGACAATGTTGATGGATGGGTGAGAGAGATGATAAAAGTAAAGGAAAATAATGTAAAAAATAATATTAAGAAGGAATAGGATTTAAGGTGGCAGTAAGTTGCGGTTCCATCTTCTCTTCAACCTTCGTGGGGGGTTTTGTGGTAAGTGTTGTGAAGATAAAGTACGTATTTCTGGGTTTGTATGTGTGTAAAGTTTTCTAAAAAAACGTATGTAAGTAGTTTGTACTGTGTCGGGTACTGTGTGTATCATGAGATCGTTATGAAGTGTTCTGTTGTGAACATTATTATTATTATTATAAAAAAAAAAAAGAAGAAGTAATGTAAGTTTTAAAATAAGATATAAAACTGTCATCAAATATTTCTGGTCCTTAATTTTATTTTCATTTAACTTCAGGTTATGTCAACTGCATAATCGAAACTAATATCGATATTTTTTAGTATAATTTTTTACTTGTTAACGACTTCACGGTTAACCCAATAAAACTGTCAATACACAAAATAATATTTAAACCTCTTACTTAATATCCTAAGAAAACTTATTTTTACTTAATAGATTTAGGTACTTTTTAATACACATATAATACCAAATAATATTTGGTACTAGGTACATATTATGTAGGTACCTACTAATTTTTTTTTTTTTTTTTTTTCAGGTAAGGTATTTAGTTCACATAACTAAGAAAACGGATTGGTAATTAATAATTTTCCATTTTTCCTTCAGTTTTTATCTATATCTTTGTTATCTATTTCTTATTTTTTTCTATTGAAATGTTGTATAAAATATATTGTTACGAACTGAATCATATATATTTGGTAATTTCAGAAATTTATTGTCGATCTAGATTGCCCGAGAAGAGATCCATTTTGTAATCTCAAAAAGAACTCAATCAATGGGTGTCGTTTTTTAGGGGGTGAAGGATATGCATATACAATTTTGTGTCGAGAGAGAGAGAGAGAGAGTGATATTGTGTGGTTTTAGGGCGAAAAATTAGAACGGTTATCATCGCCCGAATCACACATGCGCACACAAACACGTATATATGCGAAAACATGCAACGGTACATACACCTATACATAGATATAAACTTGAATGAAATAAAACTAGTTTATTTGTGGTATTGTCTAATTTCACAGAATAAATATACATGGGAGTACTTTCGGTATTTCTACCATCCTCAGCCAAAAGTATAAGAGCTAAGACTGAGGATGGTAGAAATACCAAAAGTACTCCCATGTATATATATATTATGTGAAATTAGACAATACCACAAATAAACTAGTTTTATTTCATTCAAGTTCATTTGAATTATTTCACAATATCTCTGCAATAATGTCAGTTTTCATATACATAGATAGATTTAATTTCTCGTGGAATGTGTGTCAGTTATCTCGTGAATGATTCCTCAAAGAAGTAGATTAAGTTGATTTAACCGAGATCATACACAATTTTACGAGATACCAAAAACCAACAATCTTTATAATTCCGAAAGTATTAAGCTGAGCTCCCAACTGCTTCACAGTGCGCAGATTTCTTGAGAGATGATCAGAGTACACTTAACTCATTTTGGACATTTTACAACTTAACAACTTATTCCCTGTGACCATATATATGTCCTTTGTGTTGATATATTCGTCCTATCGGAATCAGGACGAAATAAAACACAATCTAACCGATTACGTAACTTCCCCTATGCTCTGTAGATCTGGGGATGTACAAATGGATGCCATCGATGATCTTCGATGTTCCTTTCCCACGACACTGTCCAATTTCCTCAACTAACTTCACAACAAACAGACTCCATTTTTGATTGTCCTGTCAGTTATTTGAAACAGGTCTGTCTGTGGTCACCCTCCTCGTTTAGGTTTACATTGCGCCTACAATGGCTACGTCTGTTGCCATCAATACGCACGCGCTCTCCATTCATATGCAGATGACATCTAACACCAGTCTCTCTCACATTGGTTCATTTATATTCAAATCTGCTTCTCATTCTATAATCCATTCCTTCATTAATATTTCCTCTATGTTATTCATTTAGGCTACTTTCTATTGGGATTTAGTTTGTTGATTTGTGCCTTATTGCTGGGTGTCCCGTTTTTCAAACACTTTACGACCCAACCCGCCAAAACGTTTAGTGGGACACCAAAGTCCCGATTTTCATGGACGAGCGATGCCCTTTTAAATCACATAGTTAATTTTTATTTGAAACTTTTTTTTTTGGCCTTAGTACTATGCATATTAGCTATGTCACTGTGTTATCCGAAATAAAACTCCCGGACGGGATTCGAACCCGCAACCATGGTGTAACCATGCGACCAAAGCCCTATGCGCTAGCCCGCACTGCATTATTTCTATTATTTATTCTGAATTTATTTACATTATTTTTCTTATATTTGTATGTTTTTTATTGTAAATATCGTATTTATTGCCAATTTAAGTTATTTTTTTTTGTATTTATCTTAAGCTACAACTATGCAAAACATGCACATCCAGCGGCTGGGCTGACATATACTATACAAAAAATAATAAATAAAATAAAATAATAAAAATAAATATGACATGAAAGGCTTTTTTCCCCCCTTTTTTTTTTTTTTTTTTTTTTTTTTTTTTTTTTTTTTTTTTTTTTTTTTTTTTTTTTTTTGTTTTGGCCTCATGTACGTTGCATATTGGCCAAATCTCTTGTAAAGGTGTTTTTTTCTAGATAATGATGAAAGGCTTAGGTTAGGTTTTATGATTCATGCCCGGGCTTTAACTATGAGGTCATATCGCCTACTAACAGAGCGCTCTATCGTCACTCTGGTGGACATGAGCCCGACTCTATTGTGGGAGTCCTAAATTTTGCCTACCCTAAATTAAAAATGAAAATGAAAGGCTTGAAAGAGGAAAAAACAGCCAGCTGTGAACCCTCATGACATCACTTCATACCAGATCTCTATGCCAAACTATCTTTAATCTTTTTGGGGGATTGTATTTAGGATTTTGCGAACTTCCGGATTGGTGTGTAAGTAAATGTTGGTGTAGAAACGTTGGTATAAATGGTACGTAAAATGGCAACGTTGGTACATATATTGTTAACTATTTAAGTTTTGTTTCATATTTCTGTTGACTTGAATGTTGTAATGTCTCCATTTTGTACATTATTGTTTACATTTACTTTCTTGTCACATGTCTAATTTATGACCTTGTTTGTCCTGCCTTGAGTTAGTTCAGTAGTAATCTCTGTTTAGTTCACTTGATAATGCCGTAAGAGGCTCAACTATAGTCGTGTAATTTTGACCAATATAGTGAAAATATTGACAAGTAGTGTGTGGAGTTTATATTCCTTAGTGTGTGTATATTCCTTTATCCTGTTTATTATGAATTTTCACAAAGTAGACGTGGAATCAGTTGAATAGTTGGTATAACTGTTGGTTTTTTTTTCCTCCAGAGGTGTCTTCTTATTTTTTATTTATTTTTTTTTTGGACGATATTTCGGGACAATTACAGGTCCCTTCTTCTGGTCACTATGAACGAAGGGACCTGTAATTGTCCCGAAATATCGTCCAAAAAAAAAAATAAATAAAAAAATAAAAAATAAGAAGACACCTCTGGAGGAAAAAATGCCGGAAACCAACAGTGGAACATCCCAGAGAAGTTTAAGAAACATAGTTGGTATAAATGTTTAATGTTTGTGTCTATGGGTGTGACGTTCAAGTCGCGGTGTAAAGTCTTATTGCTAACAAGTCTTTTTAAGTAAATTTAAAGCTAATTAAAGTCTAAAACTCATAAGGATGGAACCTATTAATTTTCTGCGATATCGGTCGAAGGTAAGAGGGACCAGAGAAGACGGGCTCTTCTCCAATCAAAATTTCAGTACGAGGATTCAGAAGCCACAACGATTTTGGTGGGAGAGCGAACAATTATTTCGTGCTGGGGAAGTAGATAGCCTGTGATTCACCGACTTTTTTTTTCTTACTTCCCGTATCAGTTTCCCATTAGAAGACAATAGCCGCTGAAGGAGGTATCGATAGAAATACTTGAGTTGGTCTCTAGGAGCAGAACGTGAGATTTGTTTGGTATATCGCTTTGTACTTGGCTAAAGACCCCCTCAGATTGGACAGAACAACAGCCAAGTTGGTACATGACTGACAGCTACAAGAGGACTTGAGTTGCTACGACAGCTGGGAACCGAACCCAACTCCCATATGTCTTTTTACTATACTAAACTACCAGCTATGAGAGGTATAGGGGAAGTTATGACATCAGTAAGCAAGCACGCATACCACTGAGCTACCAGTCCCCTCATCGCAATAAATTAAAGAAAAATGTTCTTATTTCCCAAGCATATACAGTAGAACCTCTATAAGTCGAACATCAAGGGAGACGCCAAAAAATTCGAGTTTTCGACTTACGAAGGATTTCGACAGGCGGATTTTGATTCGACTTGTAGAGGTTAAGATTCATTCTAACTAATTTTGAGTTAGAGAGGTGAAATAAATAAAAATTCAAGTTACAGTGGTAACAAACATGTTTATATTTATTATAAATTAACATTATTTCAAAACATCCTTAAAATAAAAAATACGTAGTATATGTAGGTATTAAAAAAAGTCAGTAATTTTTTTTTGCTTTAGATAATTGGTAATCCTATTTATTGTAAACTCCTAAATTGTTTTCTAAGAAACAATGGTGTACATTGTCGGCAAATTCTTAAAGTCGGTAACTTATTTTTCTTCGAGCTATAGAGGTAATACATTTCAAATAATCGAGTTGTAAAATAAAACATTGCTATGTTCGAGATACAGAGGTCCAATTTATTTTTTCGAGTTATAGAGGGAAAATATGTACCAAAATGGCTTGTAGGGACTCACTGATTATATCGACTAATAGAGGGTTGAGATTTCGAGTAATGGAGGTTTTGGGGCTTGAAGGGAAAGGAACAAAACTTTTTTTCGAGTTTTGGAGTTTTTCGACTTATCGAGGTTCGACTTAAAGAGGTTCTACTGTAGTGGACAATTAAAATAAACTGGTGATATTTTTAACACCTACATTATCCCCCCCAAAACCAGTCGACCGTTTGCGCTAATATTCAACAGTTGACTTCCTTAGGGGCACCTAAATCCTCATTCTAATTTGTGTGTATATATATTCATTATATATTTTTATATACTTCGGTAGAGGCCATGACACCCATTCGCCGAATCCGGGGAAAAGAGGACTCGATATAATTATATAGGCAGTTTTAGGTTTCTGAAATGACCCCCCTTCCCTTCAGCCGATTCTGCTAAAAATCGATATGTCTTTATAGGATTTTGGTCACATATATAAAATTTCGTATCCCCCCCCCCTTCCCCCCCTCCCCTAATATTTGTGGAAAAATGTTTGCCTGGGGCTACACAAAGAGGGACAATAGAACAAAAACTCCTTTTCGTCTAAAGAACTGAGCATGTTTGCACTTTCAGGACAAAACTGAAATGTGAACCGTCAGAGTTGAAACATGAATTTAGTAGTATTTGATTAGTGAAAGGCCGATTTCGCCATAAGTTTCTGTAGTTGTACATGCATTGTTTGTATCGGCCGATTCGGAGAGTTTGTTGTGTGTACAGTTTGTGATGGTCCGATAACTGTGTTGTATCCAGCCATGTTATTAGGGTGTGTTAGTGGTCCTGTCACGATCCCCGTGTATAATGGTTCAACGTTTAAAAAAAAAAAAAAAAAAAAAAATGAAAAAGAATTAGAAAAAATAAATAAGAAAAAAAAAGAAGATCTGAGTCTGCTGGACGCGGAGTCAGTGTGTTGTGTCGCTGGAACAGGTTGTAGGAGGGTGAACAACCTTTGCGGGTCATAGGCTCCCATAGGGTCATCATAGGCTCTCATAGGGCGGCCAAGAGCACACATAGGGTCATGTCAGGTTGTAGGAGTGTGAAAACCTTCCCGGGTCATAGCGTCTTATAGGGTCATCATAGGCTCTCATTGGGCGGTCAAAGGCACACATAGGGTCATGACAGGTTGTAGGTGGGTAGGAACAACTTTCCCAGATCATTGACTCATAGGGTCATAAGCACATATAGGCGGTCATAGGCTCTCATAGAATCATATGCGCTCATAAGATTATAGGCTCTAATAGGGTGGTCATTGGCACACATAGGGTCGTCTCAGGTTGTAGGAGGGGGAACGTTCCCAGATTACAGACTCATAGGGTCATAGAGACATATAGATAGGGTCATACATAGGCTCTCAACGGTTATCATAGGCTCTCAATGGCGATCATAGGCTCTCGTAGAATCGTAGATACTCATATGGGTCATAGGCTGTCTTAGGATCATAGGTTACCCAGACCAGGGGTAGTCAATCTGTGAGCGTTATTAGGTGGGGAGGGGGGTCAGTAGCATTCATCTATCTATCATTTATGATGCATGTACGTGAAGATATTTATGTACTTATGTACAATATTAAATGATTATCTTCGTTGTCTGGTCAAAGAAGCAATTATAATAAAGATACAAAGAAAAAGAAAATAAAAAGTTAATGAAAAAAGTGTTTTAAAAAGAAAAGAAGAAAAAAAAAAAGAAAAACTTTTTAATTAAAAGATATAATACATTACCAAGAGGGAAAAATGAAAAAGAATAAATAAATAAAAAATAAAGCTAGAAAGAGAGGAATGTATCTTTATTTATGAGGTATTAGGGTGCCGTTCTCTATTTATTTATTTCTCTCTCATGTTCTTCCTCTGAGCTATTTAATGTTATAAGTTTATTTAATGTCTCATAATTATATGAGGTAATTCTGAAGTAGTCTGGATGTACAAAGTTAGAATCCGTGATGGAGGATGAGGGAGAGAAGGAAGAAAAGAAAAATGGCGGGTGAATCACGGGAAATCTACTTCCCCAGGACGAATTTATTAAGTTTCCACTCTCCCTCTGAAACCAACTGACCGTTTCGGCTAAACATCACAGTTGACATTCACAGGGCCTCATACGACATTTTATGTCGACATTCATTCTATCCGCAAAATTAATATAATATATGTCGTTCTTATTAACTTTAGAATTTAAATATATAATTTCCTCGAGGGCGCCGGTAGCTCAGTGGTATGCGTGCTTGCCTTCTGAGCTCAAAGTCGTTGAGTTCGAAACCCAACCGAGGCCCTTAGTTTATTTTATCTGGGAGGTAAAATAAACTTAAGGACACCGTTCTTCGGATGGGACGTTAAGCGATGGTCCCGAGCCTGTACAATGTCAGGTATTCGTACACCCTGCCCTAGGTAAATAAAAATTTACGGTAGGCAAAATTTGGGAGTCCCACAGTAGAGTCGGGCTCATGTCCACCAGAGTGATGAAAGAGCGCTCTGCTAGTAGGCGATATGACCTCGTCGTTAAGGCCCGGACAGGTCATAATAACTAACTAACTATAATTTCCTCATTTTATTATTTCCACATGTATAGGAAGATAGGGAAATGTAATCGATCAGAAATTCGAAGTCCAGTTTTCACTGAATTAATCTCAAATTTGGAATCAGGAGGTCGGAAAATATGAAATTCCGTTGAAAATTTCGCATCAAATTTTTAACCGATTACATAACCTCCCCTATACTTCGTATATCTAGAGAATTAATAAATAATAATAATCAATAAAAAATCAATATAAATTAGCGCGGTAGTGTAACTAGTTTGTAGAGTTGAGACGTAGCGAGGTCGTGAGAAAGTTCAGATGACTGATTGCTTACGATACGTTGTATGTCGTTAGAGCTAATGAAGGATAATAGGGACGACTGCTCTACCAAGACAACACATATACACAAATACAACATATACACAAGACAAATACAAAACATATACAACACTGGCTTTGTTTATACAACAGACATCTCTTCTTCTACTAATTGTATTTGTTATGTTACCATTTGTATTTAACTTGTTTTTGTTGTTCCATTAATATTCTTAAACGAGTCCATTTATCTCTGTTTGTTCTTAATCGCTTATTTAGAAGAGCAAGGCACTAAGGTAGATTTCCTCGGATATACGATGAAACCTATCGATTTATTGATTTTCTACCTAATCGACCGAAGAGAAGGGGCTCAAGTCTCTATGTAAGAGAACTATTTGTAATGAGCCCAAACGGTCGATCGGTTTGGGATGGAGGGAGATTAGTCGATTAATGCGTGCTGGGGAAGTACATAGCCGGTGATTCACCGATTTTTTTAATAGATCAGAGGTTCCCAAACTGTGGTATAGCTCTAGTGGTATTAGGTATAGTTATTGGCTTTTGCTACGAAGTCAAATCGCCTACTACCAGAGCGCTCTTTCGTCACTGATGGACATGAGCCTGAAGCTACAGTGGGATTTTTAAATTTTGCCCATCTAGGTTTATTCACGCAGGATAGAGGGCTTTAACGAGTACCTGACATCCTATTTGGTGTCTTAACAGGTAATAAGTTAACGTCACGCACCACGCTGTTGCCATTAAGAATAGGACACCAGCTACCTTTAGCGCTCTGAGCTACCTAGCCCGAGCGTTGTGGGGCCTCGGCTACTCCGCGTGTAAAACTATTTATACCGGAGTCTTCGAGCCCGTAGCAAGATATACCAAACGACAGCGTGCGTTGCTACTACAAGCTAAAAGAGCAGCCCTCCTCAGGGTTACCAAGGCCTACCGTAGTTTCCAAGGGTGGCGGGGGCTCCACCCATAGACTAGTCTTGGATGGGGCCGTCGCATCGTACTTCTGCAGACGCGGCTTACTACTGGAAGCAGACACGGACGTGGTCTTGCGTCAAGCCCCGGAGGATCATTATATCCGCTAGGTCTGCTCCAGGTTTGGCGGGTCGAGGCCCTCCCTGACATGGAAACTAACAGTTCCTGATCCCAACTTATTTGTTCGCTCGCATGGCCCAGGGCTGCCTCTGATCGTGGCATTACCTCCGCTAAGTCTGCTCCAGGTAGAGCCGGGTCGAGGCCCTCCCTGGCATGGAAACTAATGGCTCCTGATCCCAACTTTGTTCTTCCTCAAGTCCTGTTTCCGGGGCATTAACAACTTAACTTCTTTATAACTCTCCTTTATTACTTCTTCTTTATACTTCTTATAACTCTCGCTTTTCTTTCACAAATCCGACTCCCTTTCTTGATTCTTTTTACTTCCCGGAGGCTAAACTCAAAAAATCGAATACTCGGCCTTGTATCGACACAAAATATCGAATACTCGCCCTTGTATCGGGACAAAATATCGTGGGTTTACTGCAAGAACCCATTAAGTCATTTTCACTTATTTGTACCTTGCAGCCTTATTTGCAAGATATTGTCTTAATAGGTTTTGTTTTTCCTGTTTACTACAACAGCTGTACATGCAGCGACTTAGTTGGTTCTTTCATTGGAACGAGCACAGTTTTTTTCTATAAGAAACAACCAGTAACTCAAATCAGCAAAAAAATGACTTAATGGGTTCTTGCAGAAAGCCCACGATATGTAATACTCGCCCTTGTATCGACACAATAGATCGAATACTTTCCCTTGTATCGACACAATAGATCGAATACTCGCCCTTGTATCGACACAATAGATCGAATACTCGGCCCTTGTATCGACACAAAAGTATAAGTATAAGGATTCGGAAGCCCCTCATTGATTTTAGCCCCTGATTCAACCACGAGCACGTAAGTTGCTTTCTCTAGAAACTCCCTTGATGCCGCAGATGGGGATGAACTCAGTAACACTAACCACCCAACCCCTGAGCAGGGGGTGTCCCCATCTCAAATTTAGACTAGGTTTTACCCCATAAGTGGTTGGTAGATATGAGCCCCATGTAAATGATATATAACATAGGAGCTAATATGCGCCCCTCTCCTTTATGTGCAACCCCCTGATAAATTCCACCCCCGTCATCCCCTATATCACGCTCCTATCTCTATATTCACATTCCATATATTTTTATTGCTCTTGCTCTCCCTCTAAATTTTGTAAATAAAATAAATCATATCACACCTCAAATGTTCCATTCAAATTTTGGGGGCGAGACAAGAGTAATGGAGCGTTTCTATTGTATTCCGGGGTGGCATTGTGTAAAAGTACAATAAATTATAATAAAATATTAGAGAGGATGATATGATGAAATCACATATTGGAGGGTTCCGTAGAGAAGACAAGTTCAAATAAGTGATAGGCGGTTTACAGAGGAGAAATTTATTTATTTATTTACATTCGATTAATATATGTTTTTTTTAAATTATTTATTACTGTTATTTCTTTTTATTTGTTATTGTTTATTTTATTTATATTTGTTATTGTTATTGTTATATTGTTTCCTTTCTCTTTTCTACATTTCACACATTGGGATCTGATGAAAGGACGTAAGAACGTCTCTAAATATCGTCGTGATAAAGAAACTCAGAACAGATATAAAACATTGTTATCTTTATTTTAATAAACTTAAACGTTTATCTACTGCATTTATTCATATTATTATTTTGTTAAAGTATTTATTTATTTCATTTTATTTTTAAATAGTAGGTATTGTTGTCACCAATCACATGTGTCAGACTGTAAGAGTTAATATATCTGTTTATGTATCGAATTTATAAGGTATTCTAATGTATAAGTTCCACCCAATCCCCGAATTCGACCATTGGTCGAAAAAAAATGATCATTCCTAGAATTGGGCATTTCAATTTGCTCAAATCCCAAAATGTTCTAGATAGAAACCTCAAAAAGATTCCATTGGTACCACTGCTTCGGGCATTGAGCATTCAAAACGTCCACTGGCCGAAAAATCCGCCCAGAGCTCGACGCTCAATAGCAGAAAATAGAACTATAGAGTTCTATAATGCTATAGAAAGAATAATTAAATGTTGAAAAACTTGTATTTAAATTAAGTGAGTCAAATTTATAAATCACAATTTCATATCACGATATTCTAGGTTAGGTTAGGTTTTATGACTCATGCCCGGGCTTTAACTACGAGGTCATATCGCCTACTATCAGAGCGCTCTTTCGTTACTCTGGTGGACATGAGCCCGACTCTACTGTGGGAGTCCTAAATGTTTCCTACCCTAAATTGTTATTCATCTAGGACAGGGGTCTTCAACGAGTACCTGACATCGTACAGGCTCGGGACCATCGCTTAACGTCCCATCCGAAGGACGGCGTGCTTAAGTTTATTTTACCTCCCAAATAAAATAAACTAAAAGGCCTCGGTCGGGTTTCGAACCCACGATCTTGAGCTCAGAAGGCAAGCACGCATACCACTGAGCTACCGGCGCCCTCTCACGATATATTATATCACAAACATGTAGGTATTCTTTCTTTTATTTTATTTTTCGACTAGAATATTAAGTATATAAAACTTATTTATTTTTGCAAACGTTTAAGTTATGACACTTGGAATTGCATTTTACTTGTTTCTTAATGCATTGGCATTTTTTACTCGCGGAAAGCGCATTCTATCATTTGGCACCCGAACACACAAAAAATAATACTAAAATAATAATAATAATACAAGAAATGTTCGTAAATAAACTGAAATCAACAGCAGAATGAGTGATAAGCTTATCAGTTGCCGGAACGGGGATGCCAACCTAAACAGCCCCGAAAATGGAAGAAATGCACCGTTGTGCATTTCCAAAATGCCCTTTCCTAGGATTGTGCATTCTTAGTTGACCCAAAACCCGAAATGCTTCAGTTTTTTCAGGGTTTGAGCAAATCGAAATGCCCAATCCTAAGAATGATCATTTATTTAGGCCAATAGCCGAATTCGGGGATTGGGTACAACATATACATTCTTATGACAGATCCCTATTACTATGTTAACATTTAACGGAAATAAATAATATTATTATTATATTTGCCAATATGATATTGTAAATTGCGATTCTATACTAAGTTTTGTGCTATTCCAAGTTGTTTAAAACAGTCTTTATGTTAAATAAGGATGGGGTACATTAATCATCAGTGTTCTGGGGTTCAGATCATCAATCTTGCATTTTATAGGACAGGAGCAACATTCATCATCTGGCTCAGCGCCACAATCACACCAATTTTATATTCATTTTAACCAACATAAGCCATTTTGGAAATTTTAATTTAAAAAATAAATAAATATATATATATATATAAATAGGTCCTAGCTGCATGAAACTTTCACATAGGGTTCTCAGATCTTTGGATGGTTCACATGTTGCTTATGCGGACAACTGGTAGATAAAACCTATGGAAAATATATATTTTTCGTCAAGCATCTTCTCCAGAACACGATTTGTAGCGGAGGGGAGGGGGGTGATGAAATGATTATTGAGAAAATCGCGAAAAACTGTTAATGAGCTTAACAAAGTAACAATTACACAACTAATAATTTTTCCAAAATTTATAGATGAAGTTTTCAACTAAGTTTATAATACTTATACACGACAAGATTCGATATTCAACTGATAATATGTCAATCAGTGGGGGCAGCTTCTAAACATGATGAGCGACACAAGTGCTCTCTGGCAGACGGGATTTGAAGCTAAGTGTACCGGCTTTCGACGTTGCCCTTATCATCAGGCAGTCTACAAAAGGAACCATCCTTAAGCACCAAAAACAGGTTCTGTTGGTAACAACCATAAAATATAAAGGCAACAAAGATTTAAATAAAAATATAAATGCATTAAATCATTAAAAGAAGGTAAAAAAAAATTTAATTTCAAAAACATTTTTTTATCAGGTTATTTCACTTTCATTTATTTTTTTTTTTTTGTTACTTTTTATATTTAATGTATTTATTTACGTTACCAACAGAACCTGTTTTCTGGTTTTGGTTTTTGTTACTTAAGAATGGTTTCTTTTGTAGACTGCCTGATAATGTGGGGAACCTCGAAAGCCGGCTAGCTAATACAAATAAAAAATCTGTGAGAGTTCAGACTAGGTATATCTTATTTGACTCAGTTACGACATTTTTTTGTTCATTTTTGGAATTAGGAGGTTGAACAACATGAAATTCCATTGAAAACTTAGCATCAAATTTTTGACAAAATATGAGACATTTTATAAAAATTGTAACTTTACAACATTCACTATTCATTAAACATAATTTACATGATGAATGTAGCTTTAAGGATATGGGGTAGGGGGAGGGGGGGGGGGGGGGGGAGCTGCATCACATCTATGGTCCCCGACCCCCCCCCCTCCCATTCATCCATAGTCAACAATAACTCAGGCTGCCCCACATTGTAGTAGAGAAGAGAAGAGGGTGGGAGCAGTAAATATGGGTGGAATTATAGTAGTGGGAAGGGGAGACGTCATAACAGGACAGAAAGTCAACTAGGAGGCCCAGTCATATATCTGGGATGAGTATTTACATAATCGATAGATGCACAACATTAGCTGCCCTATGGCCGAAGTATTGGTCCAACTCACCGGATCTAACTACACATCTTCATTAAACATACTCCACATCAACAATTCAATAGTTATTGTGACATATCGCCTACTACCTGAGTGCTCTTTTGTCACTCTGGTGGACATGAGACCGTAAATTTTTATTCACCTAGGGTAGGGGACTTTAACGAGTACCTAACATCGTACATGCTCGGGACCATCGTTTAACGTCTTGTCCGAAGGACGGCATGCTCATGGTTTTTTCACTACAGATAAAAGAAAAAACTTAAGGGCCTCAAACCTGCGATCTTAAGCTCAGTAAGCAAGCACGCATACCAATAAGCTACCGGCACCCTAGAATCAATAGGTGTCTTACCTAATCAATTGGTAACTTCAGAATCCTCGTACTAAACTTCATGTTGATATATTTTTTACATCTGTTGTTAGGATTTTTGGCTGATTTCGAAATTCGGAGATCGAACGACCCACAAAAGAGCAAAAACTGAAGTTGAGTTTCAGCAAATAAAGATTTCAAAGGTTTAGAGGGAGAGCAGAAACTTACTTTTAAGATTAAGTGTAGCCTCTTTTGCAAATAACAACACATTAACGTAGCAATGTCAGCAGAGAGGCTTCAACCCGATACGATGATAGTCAATCATAAGAAAATATGAAAATTTTGGGGGTAGGAAAACATTGAGGCACTTAGGTTTTCACCTTCCAGATGAGCACGCCGTCCTTCGGGCGCGTTAAGGATGGTCCCAGGCCTGTTCTATGCTGTGCTAAATACCTCTACTCTGTCTCTAAGTTTCTAGAAATCTATACTTACACGCAACGGTTCATCGCGAACACGGATAATCTAAACACGGTTAATCGAGGTTCTACTGTAATAAAATCTGTGAGACTGTCACATTTTATTTCTTTTATGGAACCTCTGAAATAATCACTTCTTACTAGATCATCCATCTTCACAAATTATTCATCCGATTTCTTAAGTGAACAATGGTTTGAATTCTGATTTTTTTATATTATCTGCGCTGTTCCTAGATTTTTCGCTTAATATAATAAATTTTTTTTTTCTTATTTTTTTATTCGAAATTTTGAATAAGAGGGAATTATAAGAAAAAAAATCGATGGATCCTTTAATTATGTTTATGAATGTAAATTATACCATTTTCCAAACCAAAATAGAATCATTTCTGTGGATTTGAGATGGGGGGCAAATTGGCGTGCCATTTACCCTTAAAGCCCGGTCATGAACCACAATAACTTACTAACATAACTTCTATATTTCATGATGTAAAATCTTCAACTCATTTATGTGAAACTTACTAAACATACTGTCGGAAATAGTGAGAAGTTCTAATATTATGATTTACGATGTTTTCCATTTGTAATAACAGCCTATGTCGAAACCTATGTCACGGTTCAATGGGAATAAATATTAATTTTATGACAGTTTTTTTTAATGCTAACGTCATTCTTTTAGTTATTCTGTTTAAATGCCTATGACGTCACCAACGAGATGGGTTGTGAGATTAGTTTGTTGTTTGTTTGGGTGTAACGTATTATCACAATTGCTAATGGCAAATGTTATTATGCCGTTGTAAATATATAAATAAATAAATAAAATAACGTTCTTCTATACTCCCAATTGGGGCAGAAAGCTGTATAATCGATCACAAATTCGATCCCTGATACCAATAATGAAAAACGTACCACAAATTATCGAATAACTGTTGAAGTAACGAATGTATAAACACAAAATTTAATGTACAACTTTTCATTTTCAACCAAAAGATAAAAAAATTAAATTTTATATTGTATTTAATACCAGAACCCCATAAGCATGGAATATATTAATTTTTCGTGAAATCGACCGAATGGATGAGGGAGACCAGACTCGAAAATTCAAACATTCTAATAATTATCGATATTATAAATGTATCGTATGAAAATTCAGACGCCCCAAATATAAGTGTCATTGATTTTCAATCTAAACTGTCAAACTGTGGAGCAAGAGCGAAAACTTAAATGATTGGCCATGATTCACCGACTACTTTCATATTATAGTAAGTAAACAAAACTCCGGAAGAGTAAAAAAGGAATGCATAATAAAAACTAAAATTGATAAACAGAAAATAACAAGAAAAAACAAAAAACATTCTACTAATTCCGTTGAAAATTAATAAGTGTCGTCCTTATGGGGTTTTAAATTCACATTAATTAAAACGACAATTATTACATTAATATGAAGATGGCTGATGTAGTGAGAAGTGATTATTTCACAGGTTGTCAAATAAAATAATATTTTATTATAATACGTAGTATTAATAGTAGGTACTAATAGTATAGTCTGACTTCTCACAGATTTTTATTAGTAGTGGTAGCTAGCCGGCTTTCGAGGTTTCCCTCATCATCAGGCTGTCTACAAAAGAAACCATCCATAATATAATATAAAGGCAAAGATAAATAATCGAAGAGAGAGAGTCCCCCCTCCTCAACTCTAGAGAGGGGATGGGAGGTTTGTTCAGTCTCATGGACTCCGTTCTCCCAGTTGTGACTCAGATGGTGGACAGGGATAACTCGTCTGTCCCCATCCATGATATTTTAAATTGTTAACGTTTTAGATTGCTTTATTTATTTATTTTTATTATAAAATTATTTAGTTCTATTCACAAATAATTTTTATCAGGTATGGTTAATTCAAAAAATTGTTTTTAAATTTTTATTTTTACAATTTAATTATTTATCTTTGCCTTTATATTATATTAAGGATGATTTCTTTTGTAGACTGCCTGATGCTGAGGGAAACCTCGAAAGCCGGCTAGCTACCACTACTAATAAAAATCTGTGAGAGTTCAGACTATATTTTATTTGACAACCTGTCAATTATTACAGTTTTTGAGCTTACTCCCTTCTAATCTTTGATCGATTTGGCTGAGAATCGTTAGGTGTTGTCCTTATTTATAGGGTTTTGGTCACACAAATAAAATTTCGTGTCGATACATTCATTCTATCGAGAGTTCACAGACAGCATTATTTTTTTTTAAACATATTTGGAATCTAGAGGTCAAAAAATATGAAATTCCGTTGAAAAGTCGAATTTTTGACCGATTACATAACTTCCCCTATACTTCGTATCAAGACAAAGGAAACAAAATAAAATGTAAAAAACACATAGAAACCCTAATAATCATTTATATATTCAGAAGCTGAGTTCTATTCTTTTTGTCAATTGAAATATATTCATTTATTCGCCAAGGCCCATCCCCTCTACTTGATACATTCATGTATTCAATACGTCCCCATTTACATTACAATTCGGATATTATGTTTATTAACATTAACATTTTTTTTATTACTTTTTATTGAATTTAGCTTTTCTTAAAATGTGGATTGAATTTTTTATTATCCAGCTATAAATTTATCAATAAATATATTTCACACTATAATGCAATCTCCGATAAAGTAATTAATTTGTTAAGTATTGATGACGATGAAAAAATCAATAATATATTTATTTTTATTTCCGTAACTAATAATTTAAAATGTATAAAAACAGTTTTATTATGATTTGCCCTCTCGTTTACTTTATACATTTCAATATAACACATTTCACAACAGTTGGTATTTTTCTTTTCTTTACTTCGGCCCAAATTTATAATGTTGTATCTTCCAAAATTTATTTTTTTGTTTAATTAAGTTTGTTATATTTTCTATTTTTAATTATAAGTTTGTATTGATATATAAACTTTTATATATTATGTTATATATACATTTACGTGTGAACTAGTAAGGTCAACCCTTGCTATGAGATTTATAAGCAATAAAATTTCATTTCATTTCATTTCACTTATTCAGCTATACGTAGTGTAGAGAAGTGGCCCTTAATTTCACCAGTTTTCCCTGCAATTTCATATTTTTCGATCCCCTGATTCCAAATGTGGAAAGGAAAACAAAGTCAATGTACTCGAATTTTCTTCCCCTTTAAATTTTGTGTCGATACATATATTACACCTGCAGTTATAAGGATAATTGAGTTGAGCCCCACCTCTGATCCCCCCCCCCCCCCCTCCCCTTCAATTTCTCTGAAAATTTATAGGTGTCGTCCTTATTTGTCTTTGAATTTACATATGAAATTTTGCTTCAATTCGTTCGTTACATCGGCAGTTATTAAAGTTTTTGTGTTAAACCTCCCTTAATCCCTTCTTTCCCTTTGACCGATATGGCTCAAAATTAATAGCTTGCCCTTAGAAGGTACTGGGCACACATAAAAAATGTGTCGGTATATTCATTCTATCGGGGGATGTGTACACACACACAGACATTTTTTTATTTATTTACGGAGTCATGAGGTCGGAAAACATAAAATTACATTCAAAACTCCTCCTCCAATATTTTACCGATCATGTAACTTCCCTTATACAGTAGAGCGTCGATTAACCGAACTAATTGGGGACATAGGTAGTTCGGATAATCAAAAGTTCATATAATCGAACATCCAATGAAAAAAAGGAAAGAAAAATATATTTATCAGAAAAATAATTTGCAAAGAAACTACCTCGGGGTTCCCTCGGCAGGCATTAGGCATTTGAAACAGTAAGGCTGTGTGAGCTGCAGTCCGCACCCTCGCAAGCCTGGGACATAATTCTGCCCAGAGAGCCGAGAAGCACCATTCCAAGTCCCCCAAGATGCGCACTACGGGTGACCCAACCACCCTGCGGTAGCCTCCAGAAAAATATGACTATTTCATTGGATTTATTGCGATTGACTCAAAAAAATATGTGATACGGGCTCCACTCCCCTCTCTAATTCGTTTCATACTGGCAGAAGACAGTTCGGATAATCGGCGCTCTACTGTACTTCGTATAAGGGGGGAAAGTAATTCTGTCTGTAAGTGTAGGTCTTCGAACACAAGGACGACACTTATTGATTTTTAGCCAAATGAGTCAAATGGAAGGGCGGGGAGATTAAGGGGAAGGTTTAACACAAACACACTAATAACTGCTTGTTGTACTGTATCGACACAAAATTTCATATGTAAATGTTCTCCCACAGACCTCAAAAGACGATTTGGACGACTGAAATCCATCATCGGACGACGATCGACATTATCGCTTGAAAACAAACTTCACATTTACAACACTATACTAAAACCCATCTGGACTTACGGCATCGAGATATGGGGATCAGCCAAAAAATCAAACATACAACGCCTTCAGTCAATACAATCCATCATACTACGCCACATTGCCAATGCACCATTTTACGTTTCCAACCTCACATTACATAATGACCTCAATATCCCATTTGTACCTTCTGTTATCAAGACACGATATCAAAATTTTCACGACAAACTCCATCATCACGCCAATCCACTTATACAAGAATTATCTACAAACATTCTCCCCACAAATCCACCACGACGCCTCAAGCGGATATGGCAGAGGGACCTGCTCCAGGACTAGCCTGGACTCCTCTTCGGTCACGTACCTCAGCAGTACAGCCACGCACCTGACACTGCTCTATTTATCACAATTGCTAATGGCAAATGTTATTATGCCGTTGTAAATATATAAATAAATAAATAAATAAATAAATAAAAAAATGTTCTCCAACTCCGGAACCCTACACTGTGTGTTCCTCTTCAAACTGGGATATTCCTCTCACCTCTTTCTCGTTTCTATTTCCCTTCTTTGAATAGATCGCTTCAAATTTGTCCCCATGTCATGTTCTGAGTTAGCGTCAACACACACCCGCGGCTCTTCTCTTCGCCTCCACTCGGCTCTTCTCTTCGCCTCCACTCGGCTCTTCTCTTCGCCTCCACTCGGCTCTTCTCTTCGCTGGCTGACACTCGGCTCTTCTCTTCGCCTCCACTCGGCTCTTCTCTTCGCCTCCACTCGGCTCTTCTCTTCGCCTCCACTCGGCTCTTCTCTTCGCCTCCACTCGGCTCTTCGCTGGCTGACACTCGATACCTTTTTCTCAGAAACAACCCTTCGTTTAGCAACTTGTTGATTTATTCCTGTAATAACTTCCCTTTCAAAACAATAAATAACCCCTGTTTTAATTCTCCCCTAAAACCTTTTTCCCCTCGTCGACTCCTATTGAAGCTCATTTTTCTTGTCGACTTTTCCACCAACTTTAATATTCACAACAAGCTTTTCCAAATGAAATTTCTCATATTTTTCCTCCTTTTTCTCGTTTACATTTCCCATCTTGTCAAACTATTATTTATCTCTTTCTAAGAAAGGAAAAACGTAAAAAGAACTTGTTAATAATTCCAGTTCCCTTCATCTGCTTTTTTCCTCTATTTTCTTTATATTTCTTCACAAAACATTTCCCAAGTTGAATTTCTTTTTTCCCTCTCCTTCCCCCCTCCAGAACTATAAAATATTCTATTTTAATTTTTATACCTTTAGTATAAAAAATTTTCTTTTGTAATCGTGCAAAAATCTGAGATCGAGCAACAATGGAGTATCACATTTCGTGGTTTCCTCAATACTGGTTTTATGTGAAGAAACGATGTATAGAAACGATTGCAGAATTGTAATGTCTTTACTGTAAATAAAACACTTTAGTTTAAACTGTGTAAATAACTTTATTAACCACGAGCTACAAGCTCCAGTGCTTAGAGATATATCGATACAAGTAGGGTATACTTTTAACCAATACCAGTTAATTTTGGTATCGATACTTTTCTTTCAAATAAATATTACTTGTATCGATTCAAAGTACTCGTTTCAAATTTCAACAATTAAAAAAAATTATATAAATTTTTCAATTCATCAAAATCGTTCACCGTTTGATTTCTTACAATTTTCTTTTATTTGTTGTTGCAATAAAATACTGAACTCAAATTACGGTCCACGGGCAAATGATATATATGTATATATCGCGGGTGATAATTTCATGTGTGATGTCATCACGCAGTCTGCATGATGCGTCCTTATTTCTTACCTTATTTACATTAAATGGTTTATCGTTTATGAAGGTATACGTTTGTTTAATTTTGATGAGAACCGTGAACATGATTACGATTTCACAATTTTATTTTAACGATTTTAATACGTTTTTTATTTAAATCTATGTAGATTTATAGATTTTTTAAAATTAATTATAACGAACTACTCGACTCAATCGATACCAGTAGGTATCGATACTTTTTAGGTTAGGTTAGGTTTTATGACTCATGCCCGGGCTTTAACTACGAGGTCATATCGCCTACTACCAGAGCGCTCTTTCGTCACTCTGGTGGACATGAGCCCGACTCTAATGTGAGACCCCTGTTTTCCGACCCCTGATTCCAAAAATATTTCTGTGTGTTTGTCCGTGGACACGATAACTACCAATAGATTGGATGTATCGACACGCAATGAGGGCGCCGGTAGCTCAGTGGTATGCGTGCTTGGCTTCTGAGCTAAAGAACGTGGGATCGTAACCCGACCGAGGCCCTTAGTTTATTTTATCTGGGATGTAAAATAAACTTAAGCACGCCGTCCTTCGGATGGGACGTTAAGCGATGGTCCCGAGCCTGTACGATGTCAGGTACTCGTTAAAGACCCCCCCTACCCTAGGTGAATAAAAATTTAGGGTAGACAAAATTTAGGACTCCCATAGTAGAGTCGGGCTCATGTCCACCAGAGTGACGAAAGAGCGGTCTGGTAGTAGGCGATATGACCTCGTAGTTAAAAGCCCGGGCATGAGTCATAAAACCTAACCTAACCTAACTAAATTTCTCTTTCGTCCAAATACGCCATTCGATCATCATATATGTACGTGCACTTCTTCGTCAGATACATTTTCTTCCTCAGTATCATCATACTCAGGATTTGATATTTGGTCTTCCAATGTTTTTATTTTTAACGTATTTGTTGGGGGCCATGGTGGCCGTGCGGGCTAGAGCGTAGGGCTTTGGTCGCATGGTCTCACCATGGTTTGCGGGTTCGAATCCCGTCCGGGAGTGAGTTTTATTTCGCAGATAGAACTCTCTCCCGGGGCCATGGATGTCTTAAATAATTATATATAACACATTGACATGGCTAATATGCACCGTACATAAAGCCAAAAGAAAAGAAAAAAAAAAAAAAAAAACGTATTTGTTCCATTTTTAAGTAAAGATGGTAGCAGATTTACGAAAAAATAAAAATAAAAATAGAGAAATAATTAACTATTAAAATAAATAACTATTTCAAAAAACGCATTGCGGACTTGATGTGAGACGTGATGCACTAAACAATTGCTTAGTTTGCTTATAGGTTAATCCGGCACTGCTGATAACGATGAGAAAAAAGGTACTGCCTTCTGAATAGTGATAATAGCACTTCTTAGTTACAATAACTGCCACACCAAGCGCTAGTCTCTTACCCATCCATCAAAATTGTCTTTCAATTCCTTTTTATTTATAATTATTATTATTTTTTTTTTCTCTTCTTGTCTTAATAGTTAATATAAATTTTAGTCCCGAGGACCTACCACTAGGTGGCATTCCTCTCACATGTCATTCACGCCAACATATCCATACCTACCATCATGGATGCTGGTTGTTGCACCCTAGCAACAGTTGCATCTTTCTGAATGAAATACAAAAAAAAAAAAAAATTCAAGAACACAAAATTGTCGGATAATAGATACTAGTACAAACAATATCAGAATTGCATTTAGTGAGAAAACGGTATGTGATGCAGCAATTTCTGTGTCATTTTCGAATTCAGCGGCCAAAATACACAGAAGAAAGGTAAAGTAATCAAAAAAGTTTTTTCATGGCTGGCCTGTGTAATTGGTTTTTTGCTCAAACGGTGGACTGTTTTTTGGAGATGGAGCGAAAACTTCATTTTAATTGGCTATGGGGAAGTACACTGCCGGATCTTCACCATATAATTTTTTTTTTTAATTGTTGTTATCAAAGGGCCGGAAAACATGAAATTCCTGTATAAACTCAACTTCGAATTTCTTTTCGATTACTTTATTTCCTTTCTTCTTACTACAGTAGAACCTCTTTAAGTCGAAAACCTCCAAAACTCGAAAAAAAAGTTTTGTTCCTTTCCCTTCAAGCCCCAAAACCTCCATTACTCGAAATCTCAACCCTCTATTAGTCGAAATAATCAGTGAGTCCCTACAAGCCATTTATTTTTTTTAAGTCGAAAAAAATAATTGGACCTCTGTATCTCGAACATAGCAATGTTTTATTTTACAACCTTTACAACTCGATTATTTGAAACTTATTACCTCTATAGCTCGAAGAAAAATATGTTACCGACTTTAAGAATTTGCAGACAATGTACACCATTGTTTCTTAGAAAACAATTTAGGAGTATACAATAAATAGGATTACCAATTATCTAAAGCAAAAAAAAATTACTGACTTTTTTTAATACCTACATATACTACGTATTTTTTATTTTAAGGATGTTTTGAAATAATGTTGATTTATAATAAATATAAATATGTTTGTTACCTCTGTAACTTGAATTTTTATTTATTTCACCTCTCTAACTCAAAATTAGTTAGAATGAATCTTAACCTCTACAAGTCGAATCAAAATCCGCCTAGTCGAAATCCCCCATAAGTCGAAAACTCTATAACTCGAATTTTTTGGCGTCTCCCTTGATGTTCGACTTATAGAGGTTCTACTGTATAAGGAAGTAAAACTTAAATACATAACTTATATGACGGACATAAATTCCCCGATATGGGAGAGTGGAAATTAAGATCATATTTTGTTCTAAAATAGAGGAAAAATTGTGTCTGGAAAATTGATACAAAGTCTTTACTGAGAATGTATGAGCCAGCCCGTTTTTAACCCAATACCCATAAAAATGCCATTAACGTTGAGTTGAGGGCCCGTAAAACTTCATCAGACCGTCACGGGTCCATATTTCAACTGGGTTTATCTTCTGCAACTATAAATATATTAAATGCCACAACTTTGAGTTTGCCAATAAACCACAAAAACTACAAACTTTGTTGTGATCGTATTTTTGTAAACATATTTTTTGTTCTATTTTTCATTTGTAACAAACAAATAAATTTTAGTGAAATATGTAGAGAGAGACACAAAACTGAAGGTTTTTCACTTCTTTTACCGAAGTGTAGAGGGGAAGTTATGTAAGTCAAAAAATTCGATGCGGAATTTTCAGCGGAATTTCATGATCCTGATTTCAAGAATTAAAAGAAAAAAAATGTCGGTGAATCATCGGCAATATACTTCCCCAGAACGAATTAGTAAACGAACGTTTCGCTCCCCCTCGAAACAATTCGACCGCTTGCGCTAATATTCAAAGTGACTTTTTTTAGGGGCTCTTAAATCTATTATTACTAAATTTTGTGTCGAATTGCGCCCCTTCCCCTGAACCCCTCTCCCTTCGGCCAATATCCCTGAAATTTGACAGGTTGTGTCCTCATTGGGTTTTGACTTTAAATATGAAATTTAATTTCAATACATTTATCACATCGGCAGTTATTGGGGTTTTGGAGTTGAGCCCTCTCTCTGATCCCCTCTTCCATTTTGCCGATTTCTCTGAATACTAATGTTTCGTGCATATGAAATTTTTTCTAATAGAAATATTAATAACAATAAAAAACGTTGTCGGTGAATCACCGGCAATGTACTTCCCCAGAACTAATTAACTTTCCCTCCAAAACCAGTCGACCGTTTGCGCTAATATTCGACAGTTGACTTACATAGAGGCTACTGAATACTCATACTAAATGTTGTGCCGATGAACTCATTACATCGGCAGTTATTAGGGTTTTTGAGTTGAGCCCCTCCTCTCCCCCCCCCCCCCCCCCCTCACCTCTCATCCCCCCCCCTCCCCTCTCATCCCCCCCCCTCTCCTTTGAGTGGGAAAAATAAGGCCACTTTGACTGAAAATCGATAGGTGTTGTTCTTATGGGGTTTTGGTCACACATATTTAATTTATTATCGATACATTCATTCAAAATGTATTCAACGAATACTCTCTTGTATCAAATATATGCATAAAGTATATATACCCACCATGCTTTTACAAATTATTCCCCCTCTCCTCTCCAATTCATATCTCTCTTTTGAATCTGGCTTCACTGGCATCAGCAGATTTCTTTTTTACACAGTATGTTCACCATTATTGTGAGAGTTACTTTTAAACTCAGTAATGCCAGTTTGAATGAAGGGGGAAATGAATTTGAGAGGGGAGGGGGGAATAATCAGTAAAGAACGTGAGGTGTATAAGAAAGTCCTGTTATCATGACAGCTGATATTTTTTTATTTGTATCAATTGTAGAAAATTATTTGAACTGTCGTCATGGTACAGTATATGCGCTGTAATTTCGCTATTCTTTCGAATTCTTCACACAACCACACACATACTACATACACACTAATACATTCTCTCTCTCTTCCCCCCCCCCCCCCCCCCCCCCCCCATATTATTTTTCTAAATTGTCGTTTTGATTTCTGTAGAAGAATTTTACTATTATTATTATTAGTATAATGGCAGACATTCTTCAACGTCTATTGTCCAGCTCATTATAGCTGTGTTTTTTTTTGTTTGTTTGTTTTTTTCGCCCATGTTTCGTATATTATATCCATTTACCATTTATGGATAAATATTTACAAAAATAGTTTTAACGTTTATTGAAAGAAAATAGTCTGTCTATTATAACTTTTTTATACCTGTAGAATAAGATAGCATTGTAATCGTAAGAAAATCCAAAATCGAGTTTTCAGATGTGCAGAAACGATTGTAACTATGAACTTGAAATTTGAAATCAAGATGTCAAATGTGTTAACTTTTGTTTTTCATTTTTGCAGATCTGGTTGAAAATTAATAGGGGAGTTCTGAATTTACATATAAAATTTCATGACGATATGTTCATTATATCGACAGTTATTAGAGTTTTTTTTAAGCCCCTCTCTTTGATGTCTATCGATAAATTCATTCTATTGGGAGTTATCGTGTCCACAGACAGACGTACAAGTACGAAGAGATACTTTTTTTTTTTTTTTTTTTTTTTTTTTTGGATTCGAGGGAGTTTGAAAAACATGTAATTTCGGTAGAAACTCGTAAATCGATTTCTGGTCGATTGCATACTTTCTCTATACTTTGTATAGTTGGGGAAGGGAATATTTATATGATGATGAGGACTAGGTTAGGTTTTATGACTCATGCCCCGGCTTTAACTACGAGGTCATATCGCCTACTACCAAAGCGCTCTTTCGTCACTCTGGTGGACATGAGCCCGACTCTACTGTGGGAGTCCTAAATTTTGCCTACCCTAAATTTTTATTCATCTAGGGTAGGGGTCTTTAACGAGTACCTGACATCGTACAGGCTCGGGACCATCGCTTAAAGTCCCATCTGAAGGACGGCGTGCTCAAGTTCATTTTACCTCCCAGATAAAATAAACTAAGGGCCTCGGTCGGGTTACGAACCCACGTTCTTGAGCTCAGAAGTCAAGCACGCATACCACTGAGCTACCGGCGCCCTCTATGATGAGGACCAGAGGACGGACTTGAGCGTCATGAAGTCTGGGGCCTACTACTATTTGATGATGAGGACCAGAGGAAGTACTTGAGCGTCATCAAGTCTGGGACCTACAACTATCTGAGCGCTCTTTCGTCTCTCTGGAAATGAGCCCGACAACCGTAATCATCCTAAATTGGGGTAAGGGGTCCTTTACGACTTCTCGATGTCGTACAAGCTCTGAAGGACGGCATGCTCAAAGCTTTTCAAAATCTCTTATTCTGAATTAAATGGATTATTTTATTATAAGATTTTTTTTTCAATTATTATTAATGATGTTATTTAAAACTAATGAACGAACATGTTGAAGCCTACTTAACATAATGAGGACCCGAGCTTGTGCGATGTCAGGTACTCGTTAAAGGCCCCTTATCCTTACTAAATTTATGTTGGCTAAATTTAGGACTCTCTATGTCCGAGCTACGAAAAGCCTCTAAAAACAGTTAAGCACATTGTTAAGCCCCCGGTAATACCATTATGAAATGAATTTCGAGAGGCGGGTGAGTGAGAGAGTGACCTGTTAAACCGTGGTTGGTATAAGAAGGTCGTTATTTTAAATATTGTAATGTATTATTGTGGGGGCCATGGTGACCGTGCGGGCTAGAGCAGGTTTTGGTCGCATGGTCTCACCATGGTTTGCGGGTTCGAATCCCGTCCGGGAGTGAGTTTTATTACGTAGATAGAACTCCCTCCCGGAGCTATGGATGTCTTAAAATATATAGATAACACCTTTACAACAGATATGGCTAATATGCATCGTACATAATGAAAAAAAAAAAAAAAAAAAAATTATTGCTGATTTTTTTTTTTTTTTATTAAATTTATGCTCACTTTATTCCATTCTTCCCTCCACTTTGTATTCATCACCGAGAAAATTTTGTCTGTGAAAGCTGAAATGGCGGGAATAGGAAGAAGGGAGGAAATGACTCTGTCAACAGTTTTAAATTCAGTAATTCAATTCGCAGTTGTACGAATAGGGGAAGTTACGTAATCTGTCAGAAATTGTTGAGAAATGTTAAGTCGTCAGTGGGATTTGTGAGCGCTCAAAAAAAAAACCAAAAAACGCCGGAAAAAATCAATAAAATCATGAATTACATGTTAAAAATAACAGTAGAGGGCGCTGGCTCGGTGGTTAGCGTGCTTTCTTACTGAACTCAAGATCGCGGTTTCAAAACCCGGCCGAGCCCCTCAGGTTATTATATTCTGAAAGTTAAAATAAACTTAAGCACTTATTAAATATTCCTATACTAGGTGAATAAAAATTTAGGGAATGCAAAATTTAGGACTCCATAGTAGTGTCCAGAGGGTATCACGTCTAAATATTTAATCCAAAATATATAATTTTAAAATATCATGGTGTATAATATCTCAAACTTAAATATCATATTCTACAATATCTAAAACTTAAATATCATATTCTACAATATCTAAACTTAAATATCATGTTCTTCAATATCTAAAACTTAAATATCATATTCTATAATATCTAAAACTTAAATATCATATTCTACAATATCTAAAACTTAAATATCATGTTCTTCAATATCTGAAACTTAAATATCATATTCCATAATATCTAAAACTTAAATATCATGTTCTTCAATATCTAAAACTTAAATATCATATTCTACAATATCTAAAACTTAAATATCATATTCTACAATATCTAAAACTTAAATATCATATTCTACAATGTCTAAAACTTAAATATCATGTTCTTCAATATCTAAAACTTAAATATCATGTTCTTCAATATCTAAAACTTAAATATCATGTTCTATAATATCTAAAACCTAAATATATTCTGTAATATAGATTTAATAATATTGGTCATTAAAATTATCATGACTCACTTAGTTCGAAATGGAATGTTTATGCCTAGTTTAATACGTATGACTTGTTAACTTGGTAAACTGCAATTTTGTTCTGTGCATTTTAAATCTTATGTCTTTAATTTTTTTTACTGGGCATTCAATTTTTTTACCGAGTGTTCTGAAATTTCCTATTGCGTCTTCTTAACCGTGTTATTGGATTAACTTACTTGGCAATACATTTTTAGTTATTGGGTTAAAATTTAATTTACAGTGTTGCATTTTACTATGCAATTGTACCCTAGGATCGTGCTAATATTAAATTATAATAATATTTTGTAATGTTCCTTATTTTATTTTCCATATAAATTTTCCAGTTATAAAAATTATTCAACGATTTTTTATTTTGTAGTTGGGAATTTTGTCGTTAGATATTTTCGATTTGATCTTTGGACATGGAGCCGTCCAGAGTGATGAAAGAGCCTCTGGTAGTGGGCGTAGTTAAAGCCCAGGCATGAGTCATAATTAACTAATTAACTAAAAATAACGCTCCGCCATATTTCCGTCCTCGGACATTTCTTGTTAATTAACTACAATATTACTGGTTTCTTTGTAGTTAATTTTATTTTTGTTTTTCTCCCTCCGAGAACATGACGTGCCTTCACGTAATACAATACTTTCACTATGGCTGTTAGTTATGTTTAGTTGTGTAATATATATTTTTTTTTACTAATAACGATAAATACTTGAAGCTGACCTCTTGTTACATACAAAATACTTATATATTTAACAAATTGATTCTTTGGGAATATTTAATCTTTAACACTCCCTGGGAATATTTACTGCATAATATGTCAGGATCGTCTGTTTTCGTAACGTTGTTGTAAGATACCATTTCAAAATTGTTTTAAACCTTTTCCAATAGGGGGGCCTTGGTGGCCGTGCTGGCTAGAGCGTAGGGCTTAGGGGGTCGCATGGTCTCACCATGGTTTGCCTGTTCGAATCCCGTCCGGTAGTGAGGTTTCATAGATAGAACTCCCTCCCGGGGCCATGGATGTCGTAAATAACTAGGATAACACATTGACTAGGGTAATATGCAATATGCACCGTACATAAGGCCAAAAAAAAAAAGTGACGAAAGACCGCTCAGGTAGTAGGCGAAATGACCTTGTAGTTAAAGCTCTGGCATGCGTCATAATGACTAACTAATCCCATTTCAATTGAAGTGTTTTTGGATATAATTATGAACACACGTAGACACGATAACTCCCGATAGAATGAATGTATCGATACGAAATTTTATATATGTATGCAGAACCTCATAAGGATGTCATCTATGTATTTATCGGCCTAAGGGAAGGGGGGGATAAGGGATGAACTCTGATTATTGCCAGTGAAATGAATATACGTATTATCCATGTTAATGATTCACAGAGGCATTTTCTTTCAATTTTTGGATATAGTAGATTATTTAATTACATATGTAATTTCGATGAAAACTCACCTTCGAATTTTTGACCGACTCCGTATATCGGATAGAGGAAGGTCCTTCGCTGTCTTCACCGTAGCTATATTATTGATAAAACTAATGCAGTTAAAATATGAGGTAAGCCTTGCATGTTCCCATCCAATAAAGATAGAAATATTTTGAAACGGCAGTTGTGTTTATCGTTTGTTCTACCATAATACAAGTCTTAGATGATAATGTACTGGCGATTATCATGCAAACATGAAACTGTCTGTTTAATAAACATCATATCTTTCCTCTTTATTAAAATTACTTTTTACAACCTTTGGTTAACATGCATTTATTTAATGCAAACAGTTGCATAGATAAGAGAGGGGGGGGGGGGGGGGGGAGTTAAGGAATAATGCAAATATTGATATTGAATTTTCATTGGAATTTCATGTTTCTCTGTCTGGCCAAAATCATTTTTCTTCAGCTGAAAATGTGAAACGTGGCTTTAATTTATGTTTTTGCCATCGCTGCTTAAGAGAAAATAGTTTGAATAATGACGGACTGATGTTTTTTTTTTTTTTTTTTTTTTTTTTAAATTTTATTTTTCCAAACAGATATTTACAACATTTAAAAAAATAAATACAATAATACAAAAAGTGGAGAGTGAAGGTGAACGACACGAAATCAGTTCACATCGTTTCACCCTTCGTCGAAAATATTATACCTTGCCTCCAGTGTACCTTAAAGAAAATCCCATCCCTTTAAAAAACGAAGTCCGCTATCTAGGCCTCATACTCGACAAACGGCTAACTTGGAATCCTCACACGAAATGAACAGACGTTATAAACTTCTACTAAAACTATTAGACAAAAGATCCAAATTAACTTTGAAAACAAAACGACTTATATACAACGCAATACTCAAACCTATGTGGACTTACGGACTTGAACTCTGGGGTTCTGCCAAGGCTTCCAATCTCCAGTGCATCCAATCCCTTCAATCCAAAATCCTTCGTACAATAGTCAATGCTCCTTACTACGTCTCCAACAAAACCCTTCACACTGACCTTAACGTACCTTTCATCGCTGAAGTCGCTAAATCCAAATATAAAAAATTATTTTCCCTTCTTAGTTCCCACAATAATCCTCTAGTCCATGTCCTCCATTCTGACATACTTCCCCAACGACGGCTTAAGCGTCAATGGCCTAGAGACCTCCTGAGTAGAAGCAGTGACAGTGACAATGATTAGCTATAAACGAGAGAAAAACAGTGACTATGGAGTGTCACCACTGGGTGATTTCTCCCCTCATGACATTTTGATATTGCCATTACCTCTTCATTAGCACATTTGCTTGTTGTATTTATTTGTATATAGTTGTAAATAGCTATTTGTAAATAAATTTAAAAAAATACAATAAGCAAAGTGCTATGAGAGGGATAATTGCATTGGGAAAATGTCAAGAGGGGATAAATCATCCAGTGGTGACCCTCCCTAGTCACTGAGTTACTTCATTTGTAACTAATCACTATCACTGCTGCTACTAAGAAGATCTCTAGGCCATTGATGCTTAAGCCGTCGTTGGGGAAGTATGGCAGAATGGAGGCCACAGACTAGAGGATTATTGTGGGAACTAAGAAGGGAAAATAATTTTTTATACTTGGATTTAGCGACTTCGGTGACAAAAGGTACGTTAAGGTCACTGTGAAGAGTTTTGTTGGAGACGTAAGAAGGAGCATTGGCTATTTTACGAAGGATTTTGGATTGAAAGGATTGGATGCGCTGGAGAATGGAAGCCTTGACAGAACCCCCTTGAGTACTGCGTAAGCTGTATGTTAGGCTGGAAAACGAACTTTTGAATATTTTTATCTGGGGAAGTACATTGCCGGTGTGCGTGCTTGCTTACTGAGCTCAAGATCGCGGGTTCAAAACCCGGTCGGGGCCCTTAGTTCATTTTGTCTGGGAGGTAATAAAATTGAATACTCTGTCCTTGGGATGGGATGTTAATCGATAGTAAAAAAAAAAAAAATAGGCCCCCCTACTCTCGGTGAATAAAAATTTAGAGTAGGCAAAATTTAGGACTCCCACAGTAGAGTCGGGCTCATGTCCACCAGAGTGAGGAAAGAGCGCTCTGGTAGTAGGCGATATGACCTCGTAGTTAAAGCCCGGACATGAGCTATATTACAATATTTATATATTATAAAATTTCGAGTCGATACATACATATATACTTATACTTTGTATAGCTGCAGATGTAAAAAAAACACTGGTAATTGAAAAAAATTATGACACTGAAGGACATATCATTAATTACTGGTCTAATTATGCCAATCAAAATATTATTAATTACTGGTCTAATTATGCCAATCAAAATAATAAGAAGTTTAATTACTTCAAGACTAACTTTCGTGAATGTTCAACTCAGTATTTGTTAAATGCTAATTTATTATGAATAAGAGAAATGATTTAAAGTTTATAAAATATATTTAAATTTGATGTTGTTTCATAAAGTTTTCTAATTAAGTAACAGCGTTTGTTATTTATCCTAGTAAAACATGCAAATTTTATTAAAAGTCTTTCTTGAATCAGTAATTAAACTGTATAATGAGAAAATTTTAAATAGAGTGGAATTTATTATTTTTAATTAAGATAAATTTATAGGAAAAGGAAGGGTTGGGAAAAGGGGGTAGGGGGTGAGAATAAAGGAATAAAGGTTAGTGGGATCCTTAAATATGTCGAACGTAATATATCTTACCTAAGGGTGTCGACAGAAACTGGAAGGAGGAAGGGGGGGGGGGCACCCGAAAATCGATATTGTTTAAGGCGAAAATACTCCATAGTTATTGTGACTCATGCCCGGGCTTTAGCTACATGTTCTACTACCAGAGCGCTCTTTTGACACTCTGGTGGACATGAATAAGCCCGAATCTTCTATGGAAATCCTTCTTTAACAAATAACTGACATCAGTCTCGGGACCATCGCTTAACTCCCCATCCGAAGGACGGCGTGCTCGAGGTTTATTCAACTATAATAAGAGGTCTTAAACGAGTAGCTGATATTATATAGGTTCGGGACCGTCGCTTAACGTCCCATCCAAAGGACGGCGTGCTCGAGGTTTATTCACCTATAATAAGGAGTCTTAAACGAGTAGCTGACATCTTACAAGCTCGGGACTATCTCTTAACGTCCCGTCCGAAGGACGGCATGCTCGAGATTTTTTCACCTCCCAGGTAAAAAACTTAAGGCTTTGCCGGGTTTCGAACCCGCAATTTTGAGCTCAGTAAGCAGGCTCGCTACCCTTGAGCTACCGGCGCCCTTTAGTTGTTCAATAAATAAATACTTAAGCACAAAATCAGAGAGAAAAAAAAAAAATTTTAAAAACAATTTGCCTTCTTTGTTTCTCATTTTTTCTGTTATTATTATTTTTTTTTATTCCCCCTTCATTTTAAAGCTAATTTAGGCTTTACGACCAAAACAGGGACACTAAAATATTAAAAACATGAGGGGCCCGGTTCATGTCCAATCACTGTAGAAATGGGCTTTTTATTATTCCATTATTTTAGTCGTAACAATAAAATTTCAACAACAAAAAAAATGAGAACGAAAAAAAAAGAAATATAACAGTGAAGTTATCTCTAGATGGCAGGGCACTACGCAAACAGTGCATTCAAATAAATCTACATGCATGCACTCAAAAATGCAAATAGGAATGTGAGTTAATCTAAAGCTCTTCAAATAATGGGATTTGTTAATGAAATGAAACATTTTCATTAGATGCACTTGGAAAGGTGGGGTGGGGATAGTTATTTGCTGGGAGATGCTTTCATTTTTTTTCTAAATATGAAAAAAAAAAAGTATTGTGTGTATGTTTGTCTGTGAACATACAGAATGAATGTATTGACACGATATTCTATGTATGTGTATCCAGAACCTTTAACTGACGCCGGTAGCTCAATGGTATGCGTGCTTGCCTATTGAGCTCAAGAGCCGAGGACTTTAGTTTATTTTATCTGGGAGGTAAAATAAACTTGAGCACGCCTTCCTTCGGATGGGACGTTAAGCGATGGTTCCGAACCTGTATGATGTCAGGTACTCGTTAAAGACCCCTGCCCTTAGGTGAATAAAAATTTAGGGTAAGCAAAAGGACTCCCGTAGTAGAGTCAGGATCATGACCACCAGAGTGAAAGAGCGCTCTGGTAGTAGGCGATGTGACCTTGTGGTTAAAACCCGGGCATGAGTCAGATCGACATACCTGTCAAATTTCAGCGGTATCGGCCGAAGGGAAGGGGGAGGGGGCTCAACTCAAATACCAATATAATTGCCAATGTAATGAAATTATCGGCAAAAAATGAGGTTTTACGAGCCCCTATGTTAGACAAACTGTTTAATAGCGGAAACGGTCGCCGAGTTTTAAAGGGGCAGCGAAAAGTTAATTGATTAATATGTTCTGGGGAAGCACATTGTCGGTGATTCACCGATGACTTTTTTTCTTTCATTGTGGCGGATCCAGAATAATTAGAAGGGGGCACCACTATCCTATAATTGCTATCGTCAATATTATTGTTCAATATTTTTATTATTATCATTAATTACTTTCTTATAGCATAAAAAAAGTATTGTAATCGTGCAGAAATCCGAGATCGATTTTTCAATAGATTTTCACGTTTCAAGGTCCCCTGAAACGGTTTTGACCATTTTCGCGGTTTGTTGCCTGTCTGTGTGTATATGTGCTTGCAACTTTGTGTGCTCTAATAGGGAACCATGGTGGCCGTGCGGGCTAGAGCGTAGGGCTTTGGTCTCATGGTCTCACCATGGTGTGCGGGTTCGAATTCCGTCCGGGAGTGAGTTTTATTTCGTATATAGAACTCCCTCCCGGGGCCATGTCGTAAATTTAACTAAAATAACTAATTGATGGTTAGTGTGGTGTCTGTCGAGGCCAATAAAAATGAAAAAATAAATAAATAAAATAAATAAATAAAAAAAAAAAGTGTGCTCTAATGCAGAAATGATTCCAGTAATTAAGTTGAAATTTGAAATGTGCTGCTGATTAGATTTTGGCTGAAATCGGAAGAAAATTCAGGGTCTAATAAATACATTTTAAAATATGCCACTTATATTTATGACAATAAAAAATAATTTCAAGAAAAATTGTTGAAGAAACTACATTTTATGTGCAATACTATTTCTTGCAGGTCATCCTGTTTTCGAGATACACGCCGAAAACCATGTTTTGAATCCTATATATTTAAACGTTTCCTTCATTTACTCGAAAATGGTTATTCCTATTGAAAAATTGGTTCATACCAAAAATATTCCTTATTAAATTTTCAATGACTATAAGTCCTCAGATTTGAGATAGGACCAATACGACTGACCACACGGCAACAGACGTCAAACTCTCTTTAATAATATTTCGTAAAAAGTATTCGCCTTAAAAATAATGATAGCAGCCCCAGGACATAACACTGAGTTAATTGGCTATTACTATTGTGGACGGGTGCCTGTGCGCTGTGAGGGTTCACAGGTACATGCTGCGGTCAACCTCTCAACGAACCTGCTATAGATAGACAGTTCTTCTCATTCTTCCTTACTTCACTAGCAATGACTGCTCTGTCCTTGACTACAGGGCATTGACTTTCTCGACACAAAAACTCGATCTCGTTTTTTTTTTTGCCATACATTTCATCCTTATTATAGAAAAAGACCCAATCCGGCACTAATTCTCGACAACTATCTCAGACTTATCATTTTCCATATTTTTCTTATAATATTTTTTATTTTTTTTTTTTGTTCCTGTCTAAACTATGAGTGGAACCAATTTTTTTATTTTTATTTTTTTTCATTTGACTGACATCTGAAATTGTCAACGAATAATATCAAACGCAGGATAATCATTTCTTTTTACTTATACAGTTATTCGATATAGGGGAAGTTATGTAATAGTTTTGAGGTTAGGCTAGGTTTTATGACTCATGCCCGGGCTTTAACTACGAGATCATCTCGCCTACTACCAGAGCTCTCTTTCGTCACTCTGGTGGACACGAGCCCGACTCTACTGTGAGAGTCCTAAATTTTGCCTACCCTACATTTTTATTCACGTAGGGTAGAGGTATTTAACGAGTACCTGACATCGTACAAGCTCAGGAACGTCCCAGCCGAAGGACGGCGTGCTTAAGTTTATTTTACCTCCCAGAGAGAATTAACTAAGGGCCTCGGTCGGGTTTCGAACCCACGTTCTTGAGCTCAGAAGGCAAGCAGGCATACCACTGAGCTACCGGCGCCTTTGTAATCGTTCAAAAAATCCTCCGATTTTCAGTCATATCAGACAAAGGAGAAGAATGGTTTAAAGGGAGAATAGGAACTGACTTTATACACATAGGAACTTATTTTATACAAATAATTCGAGCATTCAAGATCACGGGCTCAGGGAAATGAAAAGAATCTTGAGCACGCCATCTTTCGGTGTGGAAGTTATATGACAATGTAGTCTTTAAAGACCCCCTAGGTAACTTAACCTGAGTAGACAAAAATCAGGACTCCCAGAGAGTGTCTGGAATTTTTTCTTGTCTGTATGTTTGTGAACACGATAACTCCCTTTAGAAAGAATTTATCTACACGAAATTTTATATGTATATCCAGAAACCTCCAAGGACGATACCTATTGATTTTCAGTCAAATCGACCAAACGAAAGGGCGGGTTAGTGGAGAGGCTTAATACAACAACAATAATTAATAACAGTTACTGCCATTGTAATGAATGTATTGACAAAAAATTTCATTTGTAAATTCAAATTCCTATTAGAACGACACCTATTAATTTTCAGCGGGATCAGAGGTAGGCTCAACTCAAAAACCCCAATAACATTGATATATATAATGTATCTATCTATGTACTTGAAATTTCATATTTATAGTCAAAACTCAATGAAGATATTGGAGGGGATGCGAAAATGTAATTGATTAATCTGAATTTCATAACTTTCCCTATAAGTTGTATGGAGAAGTAAAAAGCTAGGGTATGTGTCATGAGAAAAAAATTAATATCTGTCATTCATCTTATTACTATTAATTATTATATTATTTCTTTATTTTTTTCCTATTTGAAATGACATTTATTTAATTATTATATAATAAATATAAATTGATAATATATAATTATCTTGGCATATATAATAACCGTGAGCCCTAATGGGATGGAGGCCGCTTTCTCTGAACCTATAATAACGTTATGAGACCGTAAATATCCGTAATGACGCAGTAACCTGTTGGTCAGCCCGATTTAATGCAAAACCATCATCTCATTTTCATTTAATATATACCTACTATCTATTTCTGTTTAAATGAAATATTAAATTTATTAGTTATATATTTTTCAAAACTTTAAAATAATAATTTTCAATTATAATTATTCAGATTAACGAATCTAGAGAATTATAATCGGTCAAAAATTGGATGTTGAGTTTTCAACGAAATTTCATGTTCTGATTCCAAAAATGGGAAAAAGAAAATGTCTGTCATCAGGGTGATAACTCGTAATATAATAAATGTATCGATTATATGTGTATTCAAAATCCTATAAGGATACCTATTATATTTGCAGACAAATTGACCAAAGAGAAGAGGGGGAATTAGGGGGTTCGATAATAACTATCGATGTATCGAATGAACCAACACGAGATTTAGTATGAGGATCAGATGTCCCTTTGTAACTTATCGATGGGAGCCATGGTGGCCGTGCGGGCCAGAGCGTAGGGCTTTGGTCGCATGGTCTCACCATGGTTTGCTGGTTCGAATCCCGTCCGGGAGTGAGTTTTATTTCGTAGATAAAACTTCCTCCCGGGGCCATGGATGTCGTAAATAACTAAATAACATCATTATAAGAGTCATGGCTAATATGCATCGTACATAAGGCCAAAAGAGTCATGGCTAATATGCATCGTACATAAGGCCAAAAGAGTCATGGCTAATATGCATCGTACATAAGGCCAAAAGAGTCATGGCTAATATGCATCGTACATAAGGCCAAAAGAGTCATGGCTAATATGCATCGTACATAAGGCCAAAAGAGTCATGGCTAATATGCATCGTACATAAGGCCAAAAGAGTCATGGCTAATATGCATCGTACATAAGGCCAAAAGAGTCATGGCTAATATGCATCGTACATAAGGCCAAAAGAGTCATGGCTAATATGCATCGTACATAAGGCCAAAAGAGTCATGGCTAATATGCATCGTACATGAGGCCAAAAGAGTCATGGCTAATATGCATCCTACATGAGGCCAAAAGAGTCATGGCTAATATGCATCGTACATAAGGCCAAAAGAGTCATGGCTAATATGCATCGTACATAAGGCCAAAAGAGTCATGGCTAATATGCATCGTACATCATTATAAGAGTCATGGCTAATATGCATCGTACATAAGGCCAAAAGAGTCATGGCTAATATGCATCGTACATAAGGCCAAAAGAGTCATGGCTAATATGCATCGTACATAAGGCCAAAAGAGTCATGGCTAATATGCATCGTACATAAGGCCAAAAGAGTCATGGCTAATATGCATCGTACATGAGGCCAAAAGAGTCATGGCTAATATGCATCCTACATGAGGCCAAAAGAGTCATGGCTAATATGCATCGTACATAAGGCCAAAAGAGTCATGGCTAATATGCATCGTACATAAGGCCAAAAGAGTCATGGCTAATATGCATCGTACATAAGGCCAAAAGAGTCATGGCTAATATGCATCGTACATAAGGCCAAAAGAGTCATGGCTAATATGCATCGTACATAAGGCCAAAAGAGTCATGGCTAATATGCATCGTACATAAGGCCAAAAGAGTCATGGCTAATATGCATCGTACAAAAGGCCAAAAGAGTCATGGCTAATATGCATCGTACATAAGGCCAAAAGAGTCATGGCTAATATGCATCGTACATAAGGCCAAAAGAGTCATGGCTAATATGCATCGTACATAAGGCCAAAAGAGTCATGGCTAATATGCATCGTACATAAGGCCAAAAGAGTCATGGCTAATATGCATCGTACATAAGGCCAAAAGAGTCATGGCTAATATGCATCGTACATAAGGCCAAAAGAGTCATGGCTAATATGCATCGTACATAAGGCCAAAAGAGTCATGGCTAATATGCATCGTACATCATTATAAGAGTCATGGCTAATATGCATCGTACATAAGGCCAAAAGAAAAATAAATAAAATAATAAAAAAAATACTTATCGATGAATTGATTTTTGAGTGAGAGCGAAAACTTAAAAGATTTTTTGTCCCTGGAGAAGTACTTTGCCGGTACTTACAGAAACTTTGGAGGAACTTTGAACTTTTTCATGTGCCAGCTTGGGTAATATCTAATTACAACAATATGGAAAAAGTATGTTTAAGACTTACAATTGAGGAGTTTGGAGCCAGAGCGGACCAACTGGTTGAAACTGAATAGGAAGAAAATGGCAATTGAAAAATGAGTATATTTTGTTTATCTCCATAAATGGGCTCCAAATATTTATTTATATTTGAAATTTTAGAATAGTATTGGATGAGTGATCCCTTTTTGTGTTCTATAAAGTTTTTGAAGGCCGTATGATCCATTGTGACTTTGAAAATATATGCACAAAATACTTGTGGACTAAACTTAAAGTGCTGCTATCTATGACTGAAGTGAAGAAACTAAGTGATCCACACTGGTTTTGAAAAAAGGGAACCTATGCCAACATCAGGATGGTAATAACTCATTTTCCGAAAAATTGTGGGGTTGGTCCGCTCTGGCTCCAAACTCCTCAATTAGTGTTAGTAATATCTTACAGTCGTAACAATAAATAACAAATAAATAAAAACAATAGTCAATGAAAAATGGAAGAAAACAAATGAAACACTAATTTCCTTGAAATAATAAACGAAACGTTACTCAGTACTCACATTACATAAATGAAAAACAAAACACTCTTGGGAGGGGGGGAGAAACAAACTAAAAAAACTAAACTATAATGCAAATGTAAATGTTCAACACAAAAAAAATAATAACTATTACAATAACCTTTGTATAGAGAGAGAGAAACATGGCATCTTTATAGAGAGAGCAAGAGAAACACGTCTTGACGGTACAAGGTACCGTGGGTCGCCACTCAGCCGCTTCTTTATATTATATTTTATAATTATATATTTATTTTATTTAAATATTTTTATTTGGATTCTTATTATATATATATATATATATATATATATATATATATTTTATGTATGTATTTATTATATATGTATAATATATATTTTTTTATGTATGTATTTATTATATATGTATAATATATATTTTTTTAACCTAATTTTTTATATTCTTCTTTTTCTTCTTTTTATTATTATTATATTATTTTATTATTTTTTTACATTTTTTATTATTATCGTCATTATTTTCTCATTGTGTACATACCTAAATAGTTATTATTTTGTACACGGAGACATTTTGATTATTTTTTATTTTTTACGAGCGCAGTACACACAAACAGACGATGCTCCAGACAAACATAGGCTTCGCTTTGCTCCACAATTGCAGATGCAAAGTACACTTGTTACGCCGAATGGACGAAATTGCCTAGTTCGTGAACTAGGCAAAATATTGCCGAATTCACGTACTAGGCAAATCTACTGCCTAATACACGTAATCGGCAGTAATCATGTTGCCTAGTTCACGAATTAGGCAACTATATGCAGCGCATTCTGGTGGCTGTTCTGCTCATGCGCAGTAAATGAAAGTTGTTTGATTTGAATGTCGTTGTGAATCTAAACAAAGATAAACCAATATAGTCTATAATTTGCGAGTAATCAAAATCATTAACAATATCATAATATTATAAATTTAAAAAACACAACAATATCTTAATTTTTGTGTTTTTTTAAATTTTAATATTGTGATATTGTTAATGATTGACATGAGTCTTGATTACTACGCAAATTATAGACTATACTGGTTTATATGAAGATGGCTGATGTAGTGAGAAGTGATTATTTCACAGACTGTCAAATAAAATGTAGTATGACGTCATCATAAGGCAGTCTACAAAAGAAACTACCCTTAATATAATATAAAGGCAACCAAGATAAATATATTAAATTGTAAAAAGTTAAAAACAATTTTAAAATAACCAGACCCGATAAAAAATTTAAAAACAATTTTAAACATTTTTTGAATGAACACTAAATAATTTTATAATAAAAATTAATAAATAAACAATCTAAAAACTTTAACAATTTAAGATATCATGGATGCTGGTTTATGTATGTTTAGATTCACCACCTGATGATCTCGGCTTGACTCACGAAACTAATATCAAATTATTGCTAAATGTATCCGTTTTAGTTTACCAGGTCAATGAGGCGCTACGCGCGCTGATTATATTTCACATATTTTTTGTTTTGTATCTATCAATTTTAATTCAAATTTTTAAGGTTAAACTACAATATTTACCGTATTTTAGCTTAAAATTTCTCTAAATACGTAATTTTTCACTTTGTGATCCTTTTTACTACTATCAATATAAATTTTTAACCCACTTTTCGAACTATAATAATTTATATATACATAGATCCCAATAATTCCCTATTTAGGAAATTACCCAAAAAGTGGAGGTTGCCTATTTCGCGAAATAGGCAAAATGAAACCAACAAATTGCCTAATCCATGAATTCGGCAATTTTTTGCTTAGTTCACGAACTAGGCAATTTCGTAAATTCGGCGTAACACACTCACTATATGCCTATCTCCTTCCGTTTTTTCACTCAATCTCAAAATAAAATTGAATTTGAGTTCTACATATTGCTTTGTTAAGTAATCAATTCAAACTCATTTAATTTTTTTTGTTGTTTCTCTTGTTTTTCTTTTTTCTAAACAAAAGGCAATCAAAACTCCGCCCCCCCCCCCCCCCCCATCATTGATTTGAATTTGAAACAACAAACTTTCTAACAAGATTGTACATTTTATACAATTATCCAAAGTAGAACCAATGACAACCAATTTGACTTTATTATCAATGCAAATTTCTCTGCAAAACTCATATTCTGCAATTTATGTTAATCAAACTTTCTTCAATTTTTTCTATTTTATTCTACCCCATAGGTTACAATGCGTTTATACTGAAGTACTGCGATGAGCGTCAAACGGTCCCGAATGGTCTAATGCGACTTTCTGTGGTATCCCTTAGAAATTAAATTATTGAAATTGAGCAACCCCAGCATTTTTTTTTTTTTTTTTAATTATTATATCTGTGCCCTGGAGGTAAAAGTATTAACAAAATTCTGAAACATGAATTTTTAACAAGAAGAGTAATCGCCGCTGTCGAGAAAAGTGTTCGGTTTCCGTACGGTTGGCTATTCTGTCAGTAACCAAGAAAAGAGGTTTCGTCCTTATCAGTTCCTTGGTCTACTAGTTCATATGTTTTCATTAAATAGTTATGTTTTTTTTAATGAATACTTCAGTTACCAGTTCATGTAAAATGAACAAGTACGTAAACCAAAAATCTAAAATGAAAAAAAGGTTATGTTAAAAATATCTATATTTTAATAAAATATAGCTTCATATGTGCTGTTTTATTTTGTGGCCCTAGGATCATCTGCTTGTGGTAAGATGGAAAATGAATAAATTAGGTGCCTACCTTATTTACAAAGAATTTACAGTTCCTCCTTACAAGTCTGGTGCACGTCATGTTTTTGTCATCCCAGGAAAAAATAGTCAAAGAAGAGTAAAGATTCAGTAAACTTATAATAAAATATAGAGAATATAGGTGAGAAATTGGAAAGTACAAGAGCGCTAACTTTAAATCACAATATCAAATTCGATAGTACTATCGACATATATTAAATATAACTATCGATAATATTCGTTGGTCAAATCCAACCGATAGTACTATCGACAGTTCGACATCAATACTCTATATAGTGGTCCAATTACTATAAATAGCGAAAATTTCATAGAGTAATTCTTATTATAAGAAACCTGAAAATTAAGTTGAAAAAAATCAAAAACTTTTTTTTCTTGAAAAATTACATTTTTGTGACTTGGTGTCCTTTACTTGGTTACCTCCGGGTAACTTTCAGTAGTTACTTCAGTTCAGGAGTTACCTTTTTAAATTGGTAACCTGTTACATGTTCGGGAGCACGCTGAAGTTAAACGTCATAATGTACCGATTCTTTATCTCGCCTGTTAGTCGACGTTGAAGACTCGAAAGATTCACTTTAGCAATCCGAGACGACACTTCTTTAAGAAGGAAAAATCCTCAACAATTTTTTACATATTAAGACAAAAAATTATTATATTTTTTTTTTTGTTGTTGCAGGTTTGTGTTTCAACATTCTAACTGAAGGATACGGAGTGCATTGGTGTTTTTGGTAACTATAAATTTAGGTATAATGTAAACCGAAATTTACTCCTAAATTTAATAAACATATCAAAAATTATGGTATTTTTTATTTAACTAGAATGATTGATGCGACACTATTAGTGTGGTTATATTAACATATATATTATTTTTAATATTATTATTTATAATTATTTTTTTCATTATCACAATATTTTTGAGGAGGAAGGTCTTTAAAATAAGCATAAAAATATTTATTGAATGAAATATATTATCTTAAGCCACAACTATGCAAAACTTGGGTCAGGTAGTATAAGTTAGTATAAATATAGGCACATAGGTGATATAATAAGGGGGAAGCCAAGCGCTTCCAGGGAAGGGATAAAAGCACTGAGTGCTTAGGTCCCTAGGTGTAAGCACCAGCCCACCACAGATATATATATATATATATGCAAAAAATACACAACCAGCGGCTGGACTGACAAATGCTAAACAAACATATTACACAAAAAATAAAATAATAAAAATAAATATGATATTGTAACATTTTTGCAGAGATATTGTGAAACACTTGATAAAAATAAAGAAAACGTATGTTTTAAAAAAAAATATTGTCTATGTCACAAATAATATATAATATGGCCATTATATATATTATTTGTGAAATAGACAATATTTTTTTAAGAACATACGTTTTCTTTATTTGAAAAAATATACATATGACATGAAAGGCTTGAGAGAGGAAAAACATCCAGCGGTGAACCCTCATGACATCACTTCATAACAGGAGATCTCTATGCCAAACTATCTTTAATCTTCTTGGGGGATTGTGGGGTAAATTTGTATTTCATATTTTGCAAACATCCGGATTGGTGTGTAAGTAAATTTTGGTGTAGAAACGTTGGTATAAATGTTTAATGCTTGTGCCTATGGGTGTGATGTTCAAGTCGCGGTGTAAAGTCTTATTGCTAACGTATGGTGGGCATTGCGTGATCAGTCGGAGAGTTAATACTAATATTAATTTCAGATATTAATTGTGAATCATAAGATTTGAGCCTAGTTATAATTAATGTTATAAAATGATAATAAAAATTAATACGACTTGAAAATATTAATAAATAGTAATATTATTTATAATATTAGGAAAAATAGAATAGAATTAGATAACCTAATGAATATATCGACATGAAATTTTGTATGTGTATCCAGAACCCCTTAAGAACGACACCTATTGATTTTAATAATTCTCGATGTATCGAATCTATCAAAATGAAATTTAATATGAAGATTCAGAAGTCCCAAATTCAGACATCTTTCAGGTTTCAGAAGTAATGGCGCTGGAAGAAGTGTTCACAAACATAACTTCTCTAGAGGGCGCCGGTAGCTCAGTGGTATGCGTGCTTGTCTTCTGAACTCAAGATCGTGGGTTCGAAACCCGACCGAGGCCCTTAGTTTATTTTATCTGGGAGGTAAAATACACTTAAGCACGCCATCCTTCGGTTGGGACGTTAAGCGATGGTACCGAGCCTGCACAATGTCAGGTACTCGTTAAAGACCCCCTACCCTAGGTGAATAAAAATTTAGGGTAGGCAAAATTTAGGACTCCCATAGTAGAGTCGGGCTCATGTCCACCAGAGTGACGAAAGAGCGCTCTGGTAGTAGGCGATATGACCTCCTAGTTAAAGCCCGGGCATGAGTCATAAAACCTAACCTAACCTATAACTTCCCTTATACAATATTTCTTATAGTGAAAAGCATAATACATAGAGAGAAGAAGAAGAAAAGGAATAGCGTCCATTATCTTCCACTCAGAATTAGTTAATTATAAAATTAAAAAATAAATAAATGAAAGAAATAGAAAATAAAAGATTGAAAATAGTAATAAAACTGGTTTTAGATAATAATAATAAAATAAATTAAAGAGAGAAAAAAAAGAAGATTTGGTTGAAAATTAAGTTGAAAGGAATTACAATATCTCACAGGTGGGGGGGGGGGGGGGAGGGGGGGGGGTGTAATTTGAAATGTTTATTTCTTTAGCTATGTCATTACAGAAGTAATTAAACCCTGAAATAGACGTTTTGTCTGCACTCTACCGGAGAGACCAACAACTAATTATTAAGAACTGCACATATCCCCTCTCACCATCGGTGGCTTTTTATTTGTAATTATTTGTATTATTATTTTTTTTTTTAATAATAAATATTTATTGTGATCAGTATACAATATAATATTTTTTTTCATATGAACTATTCTGATCCCCTTCGGCCAATTCTGCTGAAAATTGGTGGATGTCATCCTTATGGGGTTCTAGATTTTGGAATCTGGGGGTTGGAATACATGAAATTCCGGTGAATTTCTCACCGGTTATATAACTTCCCCTATACTTCGTAAAGCTGGGGAAGTAAAACAGGATTGATCGTCATGGAGGACGTAAATCCGTAGACTGTAATATTAAATTTTCATAATTGAATCGTAAATCTGTGGCATTTTTTTTTTTTTTTTTGTAGAAGACAATCTATAGAAGGGGGGAGATGTTCTGTTTGGACATTTTAAAAATTGTAATCATTTTTCACTGTTCGATGATATTGTTTCTTCTCAAAGGAACACAAAGACAGAAATGTTTGATAAGCCCCCAGGGGCTTGGTAAAAGCCAATTTATACCAACGGAGAATTTCCAAGAGAATTGTGTTAGGACTCGCCTTCTATTGGTTTCTCCGCCATCTCTTGTCCTCTTAGAAAAGTGGTCTACAAGAAACTTCATACATTCTGTAGCTGGAAAGACCGACAATGAAACCGTAATAACGAGTGACTTTAGTATATGTCAAGATGGCTGATGTAGTGAGAAGTCATTAGTTACACAGTGTGATGTATAAAAAGAATATACACATTAAAAAAAGTATTAATATAAAAAAATTAATGATATTTATTTTTCTATAAAAAGAAACTGAATTAATAAATAAATAATAAGAAACCATTTCTTTTAAAAAAATGAGTAAAAAAACAAAACACTGCCATCAGCTGTTTTTTGAGTGTGTGTAGAGAGTGTCGAGGTCTGAGTCAGTTGAGACGGACTGAGTGAAGATGGACAGTTGTTTTTAGGCTTAAGGTGTGATGAACTAAATAGCAGTGAATTGACGGTGAAATTGATCTAAAGTACCTATATAAAACTTAAATTTTAAAAATGGCCAAAATAATGACCAGTAAGATAATTTGAAAACCTTTGGATTAGATTTAAATATATTTGAAACATTTAGAAATACATGGCATCTCTTAAGAAATCCAAATAAAAAGTTTGTTAATTGAATTTTTTTTAAATATATGTGCACTTTCTTAAAAATTGCACATATTGAACTTTGATATTTTTTAGGGCCCTTTTCGGAAATTATTGTAGAAATCAAAATTAAATAGAAGACCAGTTATAAAATTTCTACAGGAAATGTGGTAATTTATTATTTTTGTTTTAATTATTATTTCATTATTATTAATAAAGTTATTTAATTATTTTAACTTTACATTAACTTTTCATTTTTTACCACAACAGATTCACCGATCAGCGGCAATGTACTTTCCCAGAACCAGTCAACCGTTTGGGCGCTAATATTCATATCGATACATTCATTACAGTTACTAGGTTTTTTGGGTTGATCTCCTCTTCCTCTTTGCGGATTCCGCTGAAAATTAACGTAATTCATCACAATGCTAGTTATTAGAGTTTTTGAGTCAAGCCTCCCCCCTAATCCTCCTCTTCTCTGGACGATTTGACTGAAAATCGATAGGTGTTGTTCTTATGGGGCCTTGGTCACACATAAGATATAAAATTTTCTATCGTTACATTTATTCCAGTTTTTATGTTAAGACTCCCTTTTAATATCCCCTTATCTTAAAAGAAAAGTATATATCAAAATTACTTGGTATCGGCTAAAAGTATCGATACTTTACTCGTATTTGTATCGATAGATCCCGTTATGGGTAATCTCACACCATACAGAAGCCTGTTTTTCTCTTTTTTATATAGTTATCATTAATGCTTAACTGAATAAAATATTTATTCCAATATTTCTCTTTAATATTTAAATATTTATTTTTTAAATATGGCTTATTCTTTTATTTATTCATTATATATTTTCTTGTTTCATCTACAACATAGGTAGGTGTACATTTTTCCTTTTTTTCTCTGTTTTAGTTGTAGGAAATATTGTTTATTTATTTATTTACATATTCACCACGACAACATTTGTCACTAGTGATCGTGATGATGTGCTGTGGCAAGTGTGTCGCTGTACTGTATATTATATTCCACTAGTTATTATTTATATCGTATTCCAGTAAGATATTTTTATTTAAAAGCGACAGTGTCTAAGCTTAATTTTATATTCATTAGGCTTATTTCTATATTCCCAGCTAAACAAGGATAGATAGCGCTTCTTGTGTAAGTCTGTGAACACGAGAACTCCCCGATAGAATGAATGTATCGACTCTATTAACTGTCAATGTAATGAATTTATCTACACAACATTTAGTATGAGAATTTAGGAGCCCCTATGTAAGTCAACTGTTGAATATTAGCACAAACGGTCGACTGGTTTTGGAGAGGGAGCGAAAAGTTAATTAATTCGTTCTGGGGATGTACAATGCCGGTGATTTACCGATGACTTCTTTGTATGTATATCTTTTTTGTGAAATTTTGCAATATATATGTTAAACCTTTTTTTTTTTTTTTTTTTTAAAAAGTAGAAAAGTTTTAGGATACTTTTAAAGTCACATAATGTCCCTTAATAAAATTCAACGAGAGTTGAAAAAAAAAACCTTATTACTTAAAGGATAATATTATGGTCCTTAAGTATGATGCATGCATCACCTGGGAGAGTACAGGGTGCAACGCGTTTGGAATTGCAATGGAATAACTTAAAGAAAAGTTTAGAAGAACACTAGCAAAGAGGGCTAAAGGAAGTCTTAAGGAACCGTTCTAGGAAGGGAGTAACAGTTTACCTATCATAGTCTCGGTTATCCGACTTGGAGCCAGCAAGTGTCCGGATAAGTGAATGTATCAGTTAGCTTCCCCAGCTTAGAATTATTTGTACTATACAGAATTTCAGTTGGATGTTCTGTTTGGCCGATTTGACTGAAAATCCAACTATGAACAGACATCAGATCAAGTTCATGACACATCAGAACACAATGGTGGAATCAATGTCGGTCCTGTCCTTGTCGGGCAGCCCTCCTCGACGACTGAATCGTCGTTGGCTGCGTGACTTATATCATATATAGACTAAAAACAAACATCTTGTGATAATTATTAAATGATGTTAAATAAAAATAAATGTATAAATAATAATTTAATTAATAAAATTAATAATAAATAAATAATAAAATTAAATAAAATTACTACATTTCCTGTTGAAATTATAGCTGGTCTTCTACTAAATTTTGATTTCTACAGTAATTTCCGAAAAGGGCCCTAAAAAATATCGAAAGTTCAAGACGTACAATTTTGAAGAAAGTCCACATATTTTAAAAAATTTCAATTAATAATTATTTCATTTATATTTCTTCTAAATATGATAAAGAGATGCCATCTTGTTTTCCTAAATTTGCAAAAATGTTGAATCTAATCCAAAGGTATAAATTATCTTACTGGGTTCACAGGGAAATGAATAGCATAGAATAAGAGAACAAATATTGGGTTTATTTTTTTTTAACCTGTATTATGAATTGGATAACTAATATGAAAAATAAAAAATAAAAAATTATTCACAAAAAGAAATCTTTTAAAATAATTACTTAAAACTACATATATCAGTTTTTTTTCTGTTTTATAGAGGGGGGGGGGGCACTTTATAATTCTTTTATATTTTGAGCATATATACATATAAATAAAAAGTATTTATACAATATTCACTCCTACAACTTCTCTTACTCTCTAGACTGTCCACCTCCACACCTCTCCTTAGACTATTTCACACTATTTAAAACAGCTGATTATCGTCTTTTTGTTCTCCATTCATTGGTTGTTCACATTTCGATTTAAAACAAAATGCGACTAGTTAATTTTTGTATATTTATTCACTATTTAAGTTACTTCACTCCTAACAGCTGTTTTTTATACATATAATAATAATTGATTTTTTAATATATTAATAATTTTAATGTGTGTGTAAATTTATATTGTATTTATTTATCACAATCTCTTGAGTCAAACAACAAATTATATAGTACATAAATTAATTATAAATAAATTTAATGATATATAAATATATACTAAGTAAATAATAATAGTGGTAATAAATAAAAAAAATAGATATGTATAACACAAAAAAATACATGTTTATTAACAACCCTTATACATACTATAGTGTCTACATTCTTTCATTTTAATATTTAATATTAACGGCACTTATTAATATTAACGGCTTTCAGAAAGCATATACCTATAAACAATTTTTTTTTTTTTTTCAATCTATGAATATGGGGTCAGTAAGACATTTAATAGGAAAGACTTATGAGGTTATTAACATTTTTATAGTCCTCTTCTAAAAGATTGTTGTAAATTATAATTTTAAATTTATAATAAATCCGTAGACATGAGTCAGGTCGTTAGTAAACCACGTCACGCCGCGCCGTGCCATAGTAATACATAATACATTAATAAAATATATTAGAAAGTTATATTTGTATTTTATTTCTTAAAAAATACAATATTGAGAAGGAGAGATATTTTTGAAAAGGAGGCCATTGCAGCGAAAAACTTTCACAAACAGCGCTTTCAACATATATTTATAATTATACTAGCTAAGGTACCCTGGTGTTGCTCGGCTGTGTCAAAGGTCGGAATCCTCAGGTGGTAAGAGGTTCGGGCAATATGTCTGATATTTTTTGATTTTCTCATTTTTCAACTTCGGATAAGTGATGTTTTCAAATCTAAAAATTGACGAGGTTAGAATCAAAGTGGTCGAAGTGACATTTTTAAAACTTTGAAAAAAACTGTGCATTATGTTCTTAACTGATTTAAAAAATCTATAATTTATCGAAACCGGATGCTTTTATGGTGAAAGTTGCTGTTAGCAAACCATAAAATTGAATAAATAAAAATCTTAATTTCAAGGTCACTATTGATATGTTTAAGTTACTTGTTCATGTCACCAAAATGGAATAAGTGATTTGCCACTAGATCTCAGCACTGGCTAGGATTTCACTTGTACAACTTTTTTCCTGAACAGAACTATCATTTTTGTGTCCCATCATGCACTTAACGAAAAAATTTTTAAAAATGTCTCTTGGGCAATTTTGATTGTAACCCCTTCAATAGTTAGTTATTATGACTCATGCCCGGGCTTTTAAATAGTGTCGCTTTTTCGTTTCATCGAGTTTCAAATCACAACGGTGCTAAAGAAGTTTTCACTTCAAAAAATGTAACTTCCACAGTACGAATTTCGATAGTTAGAATCAAGAGTTGAACTACACAGGGGCCTAAGTGTCAGGAGTTGTGTTCAAAAAATGTTTCTGTTTTTAAAAATAATTTTATTTATTCGTCTATATCAATGTTATCCCCTTCAAAATAGTCCCCATTAGATATTATATACTTATGCCAGAGCTTCTTCCAATCCCCGAAACACTTCTGGAACTCGATCTTTGGGATAGCATTTAGCTCTCTCAGCGATGCGCTTTTAATCTCATCTATGCTTGTGAAACGACGGCCCTTTAAGGTTCTCTTTTTTGTCGGAAACAGAAAAAAGTCACACGGAGGCATGTCTGGCGAATATGGAGGCTGGGGCATCATTACAGTGTTGTTTTTGGCCAAAACTTCACAAACAAGCAATGAAGTGTGAGCAGGTGCATTATCATGGTGCAAAAGCCATAAATTGTTTCGCCACAAATCCGGACGTTTTTTTTCGGATTGCTTCACGCAAACGGCGCTGCACTTGTAGGTAGTACTCCTTATTGATCGTTTGACTTTGTGGCAAGAACTCATGGTGCACTATGCCGTTAAAATCGAAAAACACAGTGAGCATGACCTTCACATTCGACCGCACTTGTCGAGCTTTTATACCATTCGTAAACCCTAGTTTTACTCATAGCCGACTCACCAAAAGCAATATTTAACATTTCTAAAACTTTGCTGCACTTTTATTCCATTCTTATAGCAAAATTTAATGCAAATTCTCTGATCCATTTTGTATACAAATAAATAATCGCCGATCGTACCAAAATACGTGTAACCTCTTTGACAGCTGACAGCAGACTAAACATCCGGTTTGTCTAACAATGTACAGATATTTTTCAGACATGTTTAGCAACACAACAACGACAAAATCGCTCGAATCGGACTAATACAACCCTCGAAGTTACATAATTCCTGTTACTTTTTGAACACATTTCGTATATGTATGAAAACTCAATTTTCAATTATAACTAAATTATAGGACTCAGATAGTTTCGGAAAGTGAAATGATCATTTTGTCGCCCGCGATCGCGTCCATCGCCTCTCCGTAATGGCGGACCTGTTTATCACACTTCTTGTGTCTTATTTGTATCACATGTATTGAATGTTTCTAAGTTCCCATGAGACTATAGGTACCAAGTGTTTTATCACAGGAATACATCACATCACAGTGGAGCCCCATAATAACTGCTTGTCTCTTGTTATTTAGTATCACGTTTGATTATATCTCTACCAACCTGTTATTAACGCCACATATTTTGATATTTTTCCTTTTCAAATCTTAATCCCATTCAAGATTGAACACCTGTTGTAGAAACTATTCTAAATACAGGTTGGATTGTGTCAGAAATAAATGAAGGGGAAAAAAAAAATATATATACATATATAAATTATGATTAAGTCACACACTGAAGGGTTTCGTAGATGAATATTCTTTTATGCTGGTGTGGGAATAGACAGATCTAAAAAGCAATATTTTAGTAAAGTATGTTTCTACAACACAATTTGTCCAGTCAACGGAGCGCTAAAATGACCAAAGTCTCCAAGTTGCGTTCTAGTGAATGAATTTTGATGAAACTTTGTGCAATGGGCTAGTTAGAAATGATCGGAAGGGGTAGAAAACACCCCTTTTATCAAGCGGAACCCTTGTAGAATTAGGTCAAAAATGGGAAAAAAATAATATATATACCTACCTTTTTTTGCCCAAAATAAGATTTTTATACTCTTCAGAATTTTTCTGAAAAATGAATATTTTCCGAGATATGGCCACTCGAAAATCCCTAAAAGTGAGGGAGGGGAAATGTAAAAAAAAGGTTTAGAAAAATCTGAAAAAGTTCAGGCGAATGTATTATCAAAATATAAGATTTTTTTATTTGCAACTTTTCTCTTAAAGTGCGTTTTGTCCGAAATTTTCCCGAAAAACATAATAAACTACCCCTTTTTTTGAAATTGTAGCGCTATAAAAATATGTAATTTACATTTGAAAAAAATTCAGACGTATGCATTGAACTCTTCTAAACTTTTTTGTATCTTCCAATTGTTTTGTAACTTGCAAATTTTCTGAGTTACAGACAGTTTTCCACGATAAAAAATGTCCTAATTTTTGGCACATTAAGAAATACATGAAAATCCGTAAAACGAGTGTAATTTATATATATATATATATATATTATTTTTACAAAATATCACACCTGTATAGGTTTACTAGAACGCAACTTGGACGTGAAACCCCCCATTGATTAGACTAAATGTGAGATTTCAGTTTTTAAAATAAATAGTTTCAGTTGACAATCTATATTTAGAATTTCCCCATTCAGGAGTAGGTTTTATATAAATATATAGCGCTTTATATAGATATATAGCGCCCACCATTTTGGAAATTTCGTGAGCTTAATACAAAACTGTAATAACTGTCAACGTAATGAATGTATCGACATGACATTCAGTATACGTATGCAGAACACCATAAGGACGACATTTATTGATTTTGTACCAAATTGACTTTAGGGACGAGGATTAGTGGGGCTTAACGCGAAAACTCCACTAACTGACGATATAATGAATGTATCGAAATGAAATTTAATATTTGAATTTAGAAGTCTCTGTGTAAGTCAAATATTGAATTTTAGGCAAAACGGTCAATTTGTTTGAATGGAGAACAGCTGAAAACTAATTGATTAATTCGTGGTGGGGAAGTACATTGACAGAGATCATTGCTATTTCTTTACTATTCCCACCGACAAGCTCCATCTACGTAACTTCCCGAAACCGGGGGGGGGGTGTAAAACGTTCTCAAATCCTCCCTGTGAGTTCAATAAGGTTACAAACTCCCTGATGAACGTCAGGCTGAAAATTGAACGGAAAAGGGAGAAAAAAATCTATTTATTTTTGGTCAACTTAAATAATGGAAAATACATGAGATTCGAAATTGAAATTCTGGAGTAACATTTCCAATTTTCCAACGTTGCTGTGTCAATGTTTGCCAACCTCATTTGGAGATTTTATCTGTCTTCTATCCAAATTGTCACTTTTTTTATAAGGATTTATCTTGTTTCTCAATCTCGAATTTTCTGATAATTTCTACTTCCTCAGCTATTCGGAGCATAAGGAAAGTTATGTAATCTGTCAGGAATTCGATGTTGAGTTTTTATCGGAATTTCATGTTTTTCGCCTATCCGAGCCGAAAACTGAAAATTTCATGTCTGTGTATGTGTCCCTTAGAAACTCGTATAGATACGAAATTTTATATATGTATCCAGAACCCTTTAAGGACGACACCTATTGATTTTCAGCCAAATCGGCCAAAGGGAAGATAAGGATTAGGGGGGCTTAACACAAAACTAATAACTGTCGACGTAATGTCGATACATTCATTACGTGACAATGTTGTGTCGATCAACATTCAATATCTGTATGCAGAACACCCTAAAGACAACGTTTATTAATTTTCAGCCAAATCGACCAAAGGGAAGAATGAGACTAGGCCGAAATTGTTTGAATTAATTATAGGTAGTTATTGTGACTCATGCCCGGGCTTTAACTACGAGGTCATATCGCCTACTACCAGAGCGCTCTTTCGTCATTCTGGTGAACATGAGCCCGACTCTACTATGGGATCTTTAACAAACAGGCTCGGGACCATCGCTTAACGTCCCATTCGAAGGACGGAGTGCTTAGATTTATTTTACCTGTCAGATAAAATAAACTAAGGGCCTCGGCCAGGTTTCGAACCCACGATCTTGAGCTCAGAAGGCAAGCACGCATACCACTGAGCTACCGGCGCCCCCTAAATTAATTATATATCTACTATCCAATAATCAAGTTAAACAAAGAGAGAGCAGAGCAGAGACCCCCCTCGGATTTGGAGTATAAAGAATAATTTATACAATTTTAAAATTAAAATTATACAACATTGAAGTTATTAGAGTGTATTTTATTAAAATTAAAATTTAATCAAGTTTTGTTGAATTTAATTATGTTTAACTAATTAATTTTATTTTCTATATAAATATATAGAGGGCGCTGGTAGCTCAGTGGTATGCGTACTTGCTTACTGAGCTCAAGATCGCGGGTTCGAAACCCGGCCGAGGCCCTTTGTTTTTTTTTTTCAACTGTGAGGTAAAATAAACATAAGCACACCGTCCTTTGGATGGGAACGTTAAGTGATGATCCTGAGCCTGTGTTCAGGTGCTCGTTAAAGACGCCTAGAGACAGTAGAGTCGGGCTCATGTCCACCAGAGTGACGAAAAAGCGCTCTGGTAGTAGGCGATATGACTTCATTGTTAAAGCCCCTTTAGTTATCAATGTATGAAGTGCCTATATCAGATGTTTAGCACGTATAATGTAAGTTACACACATGGGTTACGCCAGACAGTTTATTGACTTTCTTAATTTTTCTTTTTCTTATATATATATTTATATAAATTTTAAAATTATTATAATAGATTTGAATATATGTATTTCATGTCGGGTTTAGGTCAATACAAGGAATGTTACAGTGATTTAGCGATATTTCAAAATCTATTTAAAATAGTGTGACCTTTCCAAAAGTGAAAGCCCATGTTTGTGTAATGCGTGTTATCTTGATTAAAGAGCCCCTCAAACAAGTTTTATATACATTTTTAATGTACATATGTGGCATATGAAATAATATATATGTACCTTGTGTAACTTTAAAAATTACCAATTGTAACATATTTATTATAATTGGAGAAAAGGAGTATTATTTGTTAATTTCGGTCAAGGTGTACTCAATAGAAAGGTGGCTATTATGTTCACTGAAATTATTTGCTAAACATTAATAAAAAAGTAGACGGTGAATCACCGGAAATTCACTTCCCCAGAACGAATTAATCAATTGAATTTTCGCTCCCCCTCCAAATCAGCCGATTTCACTGAAATTTGATAGGTTATGTCCTCATTCAGTTTGACTCTAAATACATGAAATTTCATGTTGATACATTCATTTCATCGGCAGTTATTGGGTAGCCCTCTGTTCCTTTCCATCCCTTCTTCCGATTCCGTTGAAAATTAATAAGTGTCGTCCTTATAAAATTCTTGATTCCCATATGAAATCTTGTGTCGATACATTCATTCTATCGGCAGTTACCCTGTATACAGACACACTAACAGACAGAATTTTTTTTTAAAATCATATTTGGTGTCAAAAGGTCGGAAAACATGAAATCCCGTTGGAAACTTTGCATCGAATTTTTGACCGAGTATATAACTTCCCCTATACTTCGTTTAGCTGGGAAAATAAAACATTTCAAAAAAATATTTCCCTTAAAAACAAGTAATTATATATGTAAATAAAAAATATATAATTAATATTTTTAAACTAACATTTATTCAACTAAAATATTTAACAAACATTTTTTACAAAATATAATATTGAAATGTGAAGTGATCCTTCACAAAACTAAGTTTCCACTCTCCCTCTTAAAGTCTCCTCCTTGGGGAGTTATTTGAGGTTTTGGAGACTAACCTCGTATCTCTCTAAACCTCATCTCTCTCACTGATTTGACTGAAAACCTCTAGATATCAATTTTCATCTAAAATTTCGTATCATTCTATTAGAATTACCGTGACCGTCTCCACAGACGCACATAGACATATATGTTATCTCAGTGGTATGCGTGCTTGACTTCTGAGCTCAAGAACGTGGGTTCGAAACCCGACCGAGGCCCTTAGTTTATTCTATCTGGGAGGTAAAATAAACTTAAGCACGCCGTCCTTCGGATGGGACGTTAAGCGATGGTCCCGAGCCTGTACGATGTCTGACCTCGTAGTTAAAGCCCGGGCATGAGCCATAAAACCTAACCTAACATATATGTTATACTTCTCCATCTGTACGAAGTATAGGGAAAGTTATGTAATCGGGCAAACATTCAATGCGGACTTTTCAACAGAATTTCTTGTTTACCGACCTCCTTATCCCAAAAATTAAAAAAAAAAAAAAATTGGTCTGTCTGTGTACACGATACCTCCCGATAGAATGAATGTATCTTCACGAAATCGTATATATGTATCCAGAAATTTGTAACGGCGACACCTATTGATTTTCTTCAGTCAAATCGACTAAAGGATACCTATTCTTTCTAACGGGAGTAACCATGTATGAAGGCATAACCTTCCCTATACTATCTATTAGTCATACGTCACCGGATAGACTGGTGTGGTCACCTAGTGATCTGAGCATTCAATTGGACTTACCTAGGTATCTTTAACGAGTATCTGAAACCGCACAAGCTCGGCATTATTTAAGACTTTGTAGGACGGCGTGTTCAATGTTTGATACTTCCTAGATAAAACATTTTAAAAGCTTATAAGCTACCGGCGCTCTCAAGAAAATGTATAAAATATAAATACAGTAGACTCTCCCTTATCCGGCGTTGCCGGGATCGACGTGACGCCGGATAACGGAAATCATCAATTAATTAGAAAAAATATATCAATTAAAACATAAAAAAAAAGTGTTTTTAGGTGAGCTTAGGAATAAAACACGTATATATTTCACAGGTAGGATCCCCATTCAAGCTTTGATTCAATGAAATGGCTTTTCTTCTAAAATGACATCACTTCTAGGGCAGTCTAGGTTGCGTTGCTGCACGAACCACATCCATACTGCCTCGTCAAGTTGATCTGGCATTGAGGTGTTGTTTTTCCAAAGGTACACTAGAACCAAATTTCCTCAATTTTTCTTTACTTTTCCTCCAATCTTTAACTGTACTCTCACCAACCCCTAATTCCTTGGCTATTTTAGCAGCTGTTTCTCCCTTTTCCATCCTTTCAATTGCCCTCAATTTTTGTTGGATGGAAAAAACAATTTTCTTTTTTTTTGAAGTGGAAGCCATTGTTTTATCACTTTATAACTTGATGATAAAAAAAAAAAAATACTGTTTACTATATTAGCGATCCCTTCATTATAATTACAATTTACATATGTATGTACAATAAAAATACATAAAAGATTCGTGAATTACGAATACGTGCTCGTAAATACACGTGGCTCATATAATTGATAATCTAATAATTGAATGTTAATTTTAGTTTAACAAATTCGATATTATTTTGCGAGCGCCGGATAAGGGAGCGCGCCGGTTAACAGAACGCCGGATAAGGGAGAGTTTACTGTAGTGCATTTCTTCTTATTCCTCAATGCCTTTACCTCATTTTTTGGTTCATTTTCTTCAGAAAATTGGTGATTTCTATAAAGAAAAGCCTTTGGCAAACGCCCCACATTTTTCTGGACTATTTGTGTTTTATTTGTTCTGTTTTTGTTAAAGATAACCACAAATTTATGGTGGAATCCTTAAGTAGTAATATTCATACATTTTAAGTCCTTCAACCCCCTCTTTCCCTTAAGAAATTTACGTTTCCTAAGATGTACATACATAAAGCTGTAAGCTTCTTATCTTGGGAAAACATTCGTGGAGAATCTTGGAGCCATATTTTACAAAAATATTTTGTAATATAAAATATTACTGAGAAATTTGATCAAGTCAAGGGGGGGTACCTTAGGTTAATAATACAGTTACTAATAAATAACTTTAAATTTGATAAACTCAGGTTAGTAACTTTGTACAGGTTAGTAAAGTGAGAGATCGAACAAAGAATAAAAAGAGGATGAATCGCCGGCAATATTCATCCCCAACTCGAATCAATTAAGTTATCGCTCTCCCTTAAAACTTTTGGGCTAAAAATCAAAAGTTGACTTATGGCTTATGAGTCATGATAATAAATTTTGTGTCAATATGATCATTATATCGGCAGATATTAGGATTTGGGAGTTAAACTCCCCCATCTGAACCCGTCCTTCCCTTCGGCCGTTTTCACTGAAAATTTAAACGTGGGGTCTGACCGATTATATAACTTCTCCTATACATAGCTAGGGACGTAAAAGCGTATTGCTCACCCCCCCCCCCCCCCCTCCTACCAAAGAAATATAAAAAAGGATGTCTCATGGCCTATGACTGATCCGGGATTATAAGGATGCAACGTATGAAATTTTGTGAAACTCCGATCATCCCTTAAAGAGCTAGCAGGTGTTACATCATCCCCCCCCCCCCCTCTCGCCTTTGACAATTTCGAAAAATCTCTTCTTAGTCGGTGCTCTCATCATGTGAGGAATGTACATTTCAAATTTTCAGCTTCATTAGTTTCTGAGCTAACCCGGGCTTCAACTATGAGGTCATATCGCCTACTACCGGAGCGCTCTTTCGTCACTCTGGTGAACATGAGCCCGACTCTATTATGGGAGTCCTACATTTTGCCTACCCTAAATTTTTATTCACCTAGGGCAGGGGTCTTTAACGAAATTATATATAAATTACGACGTTGTACAGGCTCGGGACCATCGCTTAACGTACACATAAAATAAACTAAGGGCCTCGGTCGGGTTTCGAACCCACGTTCTTGAGCTCAGAAGGCAAGCACGCATACCACTGAGCTTCCGGCGCCCTCTAGACATATAGATTATTTATAATATAAATAATATTATATTATAATATAGATTATTTTAACATTAATTATTTTCCCTTAGTTTTTATTTTGGGAGATGAGAAAATCTTGAGCAAGCCGTCCTTCGGAAGGGACGTTAAGCGATGCTTCCGAGTCTGTATGATGTCAGCAAGGACCCATGGTAACAAAACCTGAATAGGACTCCCACTGACTGATGTCCACCAGAGCGACGAAAGAGCGCTCTGATAGTGGTGGATATGACCTCATAGTTAGCCCGGGCATGAGTCACAATAACTAACTAGTAGCATCAATGTAAGGACAGACGTGTATTAACCATTCTCAAAACAATGTTTATTCGAATATAAAAAGTCGGATTTGATTCGTTATAATAAGAAAGTGGCTAATGTTTTTGAAACCGACTGAAGACCCCTCCTTCAAGGGCTAACTTTTTCTTAAAACATTTAAGTTAATTACTTAATTTATCCATTGAAAAACTTTCCCCTCTCATATTATTCATTAGCTAATTTTTCGCTTTATTTTTACAGAGAAGCGAAAATTTGGATGTATCTCTGTCAGTGTCGGGACACCTTCATAACGGCTACACAACTCTCAACGAACAGGTAACTGAGCTTACGTTGTTTATTATAAATCAAAAATGATTTATAAACTTTTTACATTGTCCATAAATAAAGTGACGCTCCGCTAACTATACCAAATCCATAAATTTCATAGATTCTCTTCCCGGTCTTCTGTTTTACCTTGTATTCGATTTGTTTATTTCTCTCGTATAAGGCTTCTTACACACCAAAGCCGAGCCGAGCTCAAAACTTGAATCAGTGTATGAGTGATGGTCACTGGCGCGGGATTAAGTTCCCTCAAAACCTGAATGGAGTTATGTTACCCAAGTTGGAAAGTGATGGTTTTGTATTTCGGGGTTGTGTGCTCGACGGGTTTGGGACCCTGGTGGGTCGCGGCCGGTTCGGTGCCTCCGCTCCTCTGCTGTGTGGTCTTCTGGCTTCCTGCTCGCCTTCATGACTGTGTTGTGTGGTGGCCCCATTCCTCTTCAGGGGCATTGCGCATCCGTATCTTGCTTCTTTACAAAATTATTGCTATAAATTTCAGCTTCTTCATATAATTGTTCTTCTTTAATTGCTTTGTCCTTAAACCAAGGTACCTGTGAAAATTTTTCCAAAATGATCATCGTGGTAGCTGGCCGATATGCCTCAGCATAAGGCCATAACTGAGAAAAAAAATGAAAAAAAAAAAAAAAAAAAAAAAAAAAAAAAACCTGCGTATCTAGCGCTCAAGCGTTTTCCGCCCGGCTTTGGTGTGAAACCCCACTAATTCATCATCGTTTTGCTTTTTGTTTTTAAGAGTTCCTCCCGTAGGTGGTAGAATCGAGCCCTCCCCTCGCCTCCTGGTTGGTATCTTAGAAACTGTTGAAGCTATATTTGAAGTCATCACATAAAGCAATAAGTTGTCGGTAAATCACCGGCTATGTACTTCCCCAGCAAGAATAAATTACTTAAGTTTTCGCTCTTCCTCCAAAGGCAATCGACCATTTGAGCTAAAACTCAATATTTGACTTACATAGTGGCTTCTGAATCATGCTAAATGTTCTCTTGTCTGTTCACCCTCTTCTCTTCTCCCAATTACGCGGATAATTGATAGGTGACATCCTTATGAGGTTTTGAATTTAAATATAAAATTTCATGTCGATACATTCATTACGATAGGATTTTTGAGTTGAGCCTCCCTCTCATTCGGCTGTTTGCGCTGAAAATCATTATGTGTCGTCCTTAGAGACTTCTGGATACACATATAAAGTTTCGCTTAGATTCTTTCTATCGGGAGTTAACGTGTTCACAGACTCACACACACACACACAGACAGACAGACTTTTTTTTTTGAGCTGAGTTAACGAAGCTCTTTCTTAGGCGACTCATGTATTTCGTTGTACTCGTACTCCTCCTAAACCACTTTACCGATCACATTGAAATTTGCCACGATAGTGGTGGACACGGTGACGATGGTTTACTACTGAAAAAAACTTAAATCGAACATACCACGGAGGAATAAGCACCGAAAAACGAAATCCCCATTGAAATCAATTGTGAGAAAATAGAATTTTTCGATTTCAAATGTAAGTATCCGAGTCGAAGCCCTTTTCAGGCATAAGACTCTTATCTCTTATGCTTTTGGCTGAGGATGGTAGAAATACTGAAAGTACTCCCATGTAAATATAGTTGGTGAAATTAGACAATATCTTAAATAAACAAGTTTTATTTCTTTCAAGTTCATATATATATGAGGGCGCCGGTAGCTCAGTGGTAAGCGTGCTTGACTTCTGAGCTCAAGAAAGTGGGTTCGTAACCTGACCGAGGCCCTTAGTTTATTTTATCTGGGAGGTAAAATAAACTTAAGCACGCCGTCCTTCGGATGGGACGTTAAGCGATGGTCCCGAGCCTGTACGATGTCAGGTACTCGTTAAAGACCTCTACCCTAGGTGAATAAAAAATTTAAGGTAGGCAAAATTTAGGACTCCCAGAGTAGATTCGGGCTCATGTCCACCAGAGTGACGAAAGAGCGCTCTGGTAGTAGGCGATATGACCTCGTAGTTAAAGCCCGGGCATGAGTCATAAAACCTAACCTAATACCTGTATAATTATTTATAAATAAATAAATAATAATAAGGTTGCAGGGAAATATCCAATCCAGAATTATTCAAAATAAGGTGGGATACATTTTTTGACAAAACCTAATCTGGGATTAAACTATTGATAAAACTGATTAATGGCTTCTATTTCCAATTGGCCGGCTCTCAGTGATTCGCCCCTTTTTCTCTCTTCATCTGCTTTGTATCGTATATTCGTACAACACAATGTACCCCTGTAATGTGTATATGTCGTGGCGAGATTCTCCGGTCTCACATACATCTAACCCAGGTAACAGATGGCCTCTCATTTGTATATGACTCATCTCTACATATAATTATCCTAAAACCGTAAAACAGAATCACATCATTAATTATCAATGAGATAAGCCCCTCTCTGATTAATGAGAGTTTCTCGCACAAACACACAAACATTCTCTTCTTTTTGTATGTTTGTGTTTATCTTTAAACGGATTATGTTCTCTCTGAATCATTTGTCTTTCTAATTGTTATTTATACAGGTATATCAATTATATATATAAACTGTGTTATATATATATATATATATATATATATATATACCTATATAAAATAAAATGCTATTATACATATATATATATGTGTGTGTGTTTCTTAAACTTATCTGGGATGTTGAAATGTTGATTTTTTCCGGCATTTCTTCCAGAGGTATCTCATAGTGACCAGAAGAAGGGACGTGAAAGTGTCCCGTAATATTGTCAGAAAAGGAAAAAAAGAAGACACTTCTAGAAGAAATGCCGGAAAAAATCAATATATATATACATATATATATATATATATATATATATAAACTGTGCGAGAGCGCTGGTAGTTCAGTAATCTGAACTCAAGTTCGCGAGTTCGAAACCCGGCTAAAGCACTTAGTTTAATATTATCTGGGAGGTAAAATTAACGTAAGCACGCTGTCGGATGGGACGTTAAGCGATAGTCCCGAGCCTGTACGATGTCAAGTGCTCGTTAAAGACCGATTGACCTAAAGACCCTAAGTGAATAAAAATTTAGGATAGACAAAATTTAGGGCTCCCAAAGTAGAGTCGGGCTCATGTCCACCAGAGTGACGAAAGAGAGCTCTAGTAGTAGGCGATATGACCTCGTAGTTAAAATCCGGGTATGAGTCATAATAACTAACTATATATATATTTTTTATTTATTTATTTTTTTCTTTTATTGTGGGTTTACTTTGAGCCATTGGCGGAACAAAGTGAGGAAAAAAAAAAAAAAAGGCGGTGAATCACCGAAAATATACTTCCCCAGCGCGAATTAATAAACTAAGTTTTTCCTTTCAGTTATTTGAATTGACGCCCTTCTCTGGTTCCCCTCAATCATTACATCGGCAGTTAAAGGGCGTTTTGAATTGAGCCCATCCCCTTCGGCAGATTCCGCTGGCGATATGACGTAGATAAAGTTAGGACATGAGTCACAATAACTAACATGTCAGAATGAAGCGACCTCATACTAAATTTCCGTTCCTTTTGGGTGATTTCGCGGAACATTAATAAATGTCGTCCCTATAGGGCTTTGAATTTACATATGAAATTTCGTTTCAATACATTTATCACAAGTTTTTATGTTAAGCCTCCCCCCTAATACCCCCCTTTCCTTCAGGCCGATTTAGCTGAAAGTCAACAGTTATCATCCTCATGAGGTGCTGGATTAACATATAAAATTTCGTTTCAATACGTTCATTACTACGTCAGTTAAGAGAGTTTTTATGTTAAGCCTCCCCCCTAATCTCCCCGTTTCCTTTGGTCGATTTAGCTGAAAGTCAACAGGTATCATCCTCATGAGGTGCTGGATTAACATATAAAATTTCGTTTCAATACGTTCATTACAACGGCAGTTAAGAGAGTTTTTATGTTAAGCCTCCCCTCTAATCCCCCCTTTCCTTCAGGCCGATTTAGCTGAAAGTCAACAGTTATCATCCTCATGAGGTGCTGGATTAACATATAAAATTTCGTTTCAATACGTTCATTACAACGGCAGTTAAGAGAGTTTTTATGTTAAGCCTCCCCCCTAATCCCCCCTTTCCCTTTGGCCGATTTAGCTGAAAGTCAACAGTTATCATTCTCATGAAGTGCTGGATTATCATATAAAATTTCGTTTCAATACGTTCATTACAACGTCAGTTAAGAGAGTTTTTATGTTAAGCCTCCCCCCTAATCCCCCCGTTTCCTTTGGTCGATTTAGCTGAAAGTCAACAGGTATCATCCTCATGAGGTGCTGGATTAACATATAAAATTTCGTTTCAATACGTTCATTACAACGGCAGTTAAGAGAGTTTTTATGTTAAGCCTCCCCTCTAATCCCCCCTTTCCTTCAGGCCGATTTAGCTGAAAGTCAACAGGTATCATCCTCATGAGGTGCTGGATTAACATATAAAATTTCGTTTCAATACGTTCATTACAACGGCAGTTAAGAGAGTTTTTATGTTAAGCCTCCCCTCTAATCCCCCCTTTCCTTCAGGCCGATTTAGCTGAAAGTCAACAGTTATCATCCTCATGAGGTGCTGGATTAACATATAAAATTTCGTTTCAATACGTTCATTACAACGGCAGTTAAGAGAGTTTTTATGTTAAGCCTCCCCCCTAATCCCCCCTTTCCCTTTGGCCGATTTAGCTGAAAGTCAACAGTTATCATTCTCATGAAGTGCTGGATTATCATATAAAATGTCGTTTCAATACGTTCATTACAACGTCAGTTAAGAGAGTTTTTATGTTAAGCCTCCCCCCTAATCCCCCCTTTACCTTTGGTCGATTTAGCTGAAAGTCAACAGGTATCATCCTCATGAGGTGCTGGATTAACATATAAAATTTCGTTTCAATACGTTCATTACAACGTCAGTTAAGAGAGTTTTTATGTTAAGCCTCCCCCCTAATCCCCCCTTTACCTTTGGTCGATTTAGCTGAAAGTCAACAGGTATCATCCTCATGAGGTGCTGGATTAACATATAAAATTTCGTTTCAATACGTTCATTACAACGGCAGTTAAGAGAGTTTTTATGTTAAGCCTCCCCCCTAATCCCCCCTTTCCCTTTGGCCGATTTAGCTGAAAGTCAACAGTTATCATCCTCATGAAGTGCTGGATTATCATATAAAATTTCGTTTCAATACGTTCATTACAACCTCAGTTAAGAGAGTTTTTATGTTAAGCCTCCCCCCTAATCCCCCCTTTACCTTTGGTCGATTTAGCTGAAAGTCAACAGGTATCATCCTCATGAGGTTCTGGATTAACATATAAAATTTCGTGTCGCCACATTTATTTAATCGGCGGTTATCGTTAAACATACAGATATATATATATATTTTTTTTAATTTTTGGAAACAGGAAGTCGGAAAAAATGAAATTCCGGTGAAAATTCAGCTTCATATTTCTCACTGTTTATATAACTTCCCCTATAATTCGTATAGTTTAGGAAGTTCACAAATATAAACGTCCTAGGGGGGTGGAGGGGGGGATCGTTATTACATAAAAAAACTCATCATACAACCCAGAATCAATACATATAAATAATTAATGGTGCTTAATGTTATTCTGCCATAGTAATAAGTAATAAAGGCTCAGGAATACTACGAGTAAAGAGGTAATAATAACCAGAAAGGGATGTTTTATCATATCTGTGAATATTTAAAGAGATCTTCTGTTCTAGGGGTAGAAACGGAAATTATATACCTCCTACTAGGATTATCGGCCCACGGATCTTGTTCGACACTGATTTAATGAACTTTTCGCGTGGGGGAAAAGCCCTTTCCTATGTCTGACATTTATTTAGAGTCAGAATAAATGACCTCACAATGTTGAGAGTTCATTCATCAGACTTAATGTTAAAATATGATGAAAACATATTAAAATGAAAATGTCAAAATATTTTTTCCGGATCATGAATGATATTTTTCTTTTCTTTTTTTTACGCCCTTTAGATGTACAGGAGAAGTTTTTGGTCAGAATATCTATGTTGAGTGCTCAATGGAATTTCTTGTTTTCCAATCCACTGATTCCAAAAAAAAAAAAAAAACATTTCTCAGTAGGTATGTGTGTATTACACACATTGTAATTATTAATAATGTATTATAAAATTATTATATTTGTTGGTATAAAAAAAAAAGGACAGCTGTTAGAAATGGATTTGTTTTAAAACAACCAATGAATGAAGAACAAAAGACGACCATCAGCTGTTCTAATTAGAGTGGACGAGTCTAAGTTGAATTGTGGAGCTTAAGGTGTGGTAAACTAATAAGTTGTGAAATAACATCGAAATAGATGCGCAAAGGAGGTCCTTTATTTATTATTTATTATATTTATTTTTTATTTATTATATATCATATTTATTTATTTAACTTTATATAGGTTAAATAAAACAAACTTATTTTTGAAATATTGTCTATTCCACTAAAGATATATATACATATATAACTACCGGTTTCGGCTTTATACCATCGTCAGGTCTAGTTATGAACTAAGTCAGTTTGCAGAGAGCGACCCTTCAAATACATCTCAGGTCAAAGGGTGCTATTAAAACTTGGGAGTCCCCCGGCTGTACCGTTAGCTAACTCATGAAATATTTCTTAACAAAACCTAGTTCTAAATTTACATAAAACAATGTCACTAGACTAATACGTGGAAAAATAACAAATAAATAAGTACAAATACAAGTAAATAATAAAAAATAGAAATAAAATTAATAATAATGTTAAGATAGGGTCGCTCTCTGCAAACTGACTTAGTTCATAACTAGACCTGACGATGGTATAAAGCCGAAACCGGTAGTTATATATGTATATATATCTTTAGTGGAATAGACAATATTTCAAAAATAAGTTTGTTTTATTTATTTATTACAAGTTTCCACAATATGTCCGCGTTTCTCAACTTAGAAGTTATTTATATAGGTTATTTATATGTTTTATATGCCCTAAATAACTTTAATTGGAAGAATGGCCAATATTTATTAGTTTATAAGATTTATTTTTTAAATATTAATTTAATGTTTATTTATTTTTCATTATTTAGTAAATTTTATAATGTATATAATATAGTGTACATATGAGTAGGTGATTTCCAAAACCAGCCATTTCTCATGTTGAGTGCCAAAAATAGCTATTAGAAAACTTCAATAAAAAATAGCAAATTTTCTAGCCACAATATATTTGGCAACGTTTGCAAGATGAGAGATAAAGTTATTATCCATTCATGAAAAAAAAAATCGGAACTTCAACTTAAAACGGTTAATTTTTATCAGTTTTAGGTGATTATCCCAAAAGTTGTTTTGCGGACAAACGGCTGGTTTTGGAAATCACCTACTCATATGATATTTTTTAATTATTTTCAAATCACTGTTTAATTTAACTTTTTAATTAAATAAGTTTTGCCCTGAAGGATGGCAGAAGCTCTCACGATGGATTGCCTTTCTCCTTATTCATTTGCCCTTTGGATTAATTGCGGTATAAGATCATTTCTTTCGATGTTCAGTTTTCACTAGAATTTCATGTTTTTCGACACCCTAATTCCAAAAATGAAAAGCGTGTTTTTGAACACGATAACTCCCGATAGAATGAATATATCGACATACAATTTTACCTGTTTATCTAGAACTGAATATGGGCGTCACCTATTAATTTTCATTCAATGGGAAAATTTGTGGTTGATGATTTTGAGGCTTTGGTTGTTATTAAAAATTTCATTGAATTATTGATGAGAATTACTAATTATTAACGTACTATTTAAATAGTTGATACGTTCAAAGAAGGGGGGGGGGGGGGGGGGCATCTTGTGAACAAACTACCCAGACTTATACGTTATGATCGACCTCTATCGAAGATATTTTTCAGCTAAATCGACGAAAGGGATTAGGAGGGAGGCTACATAAAAACTCTAATAACTAACGATAAAATGAATGTATCATACATATGAATGTATTTAATTTCATATGTGAATTCAAAATTCCATAAGGAACTTATTAATTTTCAGTGATATCGGCTGAAGGGGAGAATGGGCTCAATTCAAAAAACCTATTGCCTTATGAATTTCTCTATACAAAATTTAGTATCAAGATTTAGGAGCCTCTATGAAAGTCAGGTTTTGGAGGGGGAGATAAAAGTTATTTGATTAATTCGTTCTGGTGAAGTACATCGCCGGTGATTCACCGATGACTTTTTTTGATCATCAGACTATCGATAGTGTACTTCGATGTTATATTCAATGGCAATAATCGATTCTTTTATTAAGATACTCATCCCTACTTCAAAACTACGTTACTGACCTGAAGCCACTACCATGAACTTGAGGATTCGAATCTCGACAAATTGCATTTTTACAGACATACCTAAGGTTGCAGTTTCTGTACATAGATGTTGAGTTAGTGCACCGACATTAATAAAGTCCTATATGACAAGTTGGCCGTAAAAACTGCCTTTTACCCATGATAAATGCAACGATGTCTTCTCAATCATACCACTTAGCAAAGGTTAACTGCATTCTTTGACGACTATCTTAAGTCGTTTTATGCAGTTTCAATGGTAGTTTTAATGCAACAGAGTGCATAAAGTTGGCATTACGCACTTGCGCTGTACTATCGAATTAACATTCTAGCATTCACATAATAATCTCACCTCAAATTGGGCTACTAAGATGATTAGGTCGTCATATTTAGTGACCCAATTATATTATACCGAATATTGTTTGATAGTAAAGTGAAACCACCATGGAGGCGACAAATATTGATTTTCAGTCAAATCTGTCAAATGGGGGGGGGAGGGGGGGGGGGGGGGATCTGAAAAGAGACGTACCTTAAAAAAAACATAACAGCTGATGTAATGAATGTCGATACAAAATTTTATTTGTAAGAGTCCGTAATTATTTATTTTTTTTTTATTGGGGAGGGAGTTCTATTTACGAAATAAAACTCACCCCGGGATGGGATTCGAACCCGCAAACCGCGGTGAGATCATGCGACCAAAGCCCACTCTAGCCCGCACGGCCACCATGGTCCCCAGGTCCCTAAGAAAGACACAACACTCACTTATGAGCGTTTTTTATTCAATTTTCTTAGTTGTTTTTTTTTTATGAAGAACCTAATAGATTTGCGAAATTGACATTTGCGGACGGTTACAAGAACGTAATCTTCTCGAATATTAGTTAGTTATCGTGACTCATGCCCGGGCTTTAACTACGAGGTCATATCGCCTACTGCTCTGGTAAACATGAATCCGACTCTAGCTAAACCTAAGGGCCTTGGCCGGGTTTCGAACCCGCAATCTTGGGCATAAGGACTTTTGAGTTATATATTTCATAGTCTCGTGTCAAGCCCCCCTTCTGACCCCCCTTCCCTTCTGCCGTTGTCGCAGAAAATTAATTTTTATTTTTTTTCCATAGTTGAATTTTATGTACTTTTCCATTTTAAACTAGTAATTTTCAAAACAAAACGGTCAAACAGTTTGTAAATTACAGATCTTTTTATGGTGTATTATTTTTCTATTTGTGCTTGTGCACGACCACATTTTAATTATATATTTATTCTTATTCCTTGTTCCTTTTTTCACTTTATTTATTCTCATTCAAGGAATGATAAAGGTAGCTTGGAAGGCAAATGAAGATAATTGGCAAGTTTTTTAATTAGTATTATAATCAGGAGTGGGCCCAATTTGTGTAAATTACTTGTTGAAACTTTGCTTGGTGCAAATTAAATGAGTTCAGAACTTGGAATTAAAAAAAGACCAAAAAAAAAGAACTTTTTAAATGTATTTTCTTTTTAATTTTCTTATTATCTTTTTTTTTCTGTTTTTACTTTAATTTACAGATTTTAATCTTTAATCTAAATAAATCTAAAGCCAAAGACTAGAATAAAATTTTTAACCTTTTATGTAAAAAGTTTATTTAATGGATCAAGATGGCACTGGTATAAGAAGTATCGATACCTACTCGTATTGATTGAATCGAGTAGTTCGTTATAATTAATTTTAAACAATGTATAATAAAATACCTATATAATAATTTTAAAAAAACACAATACAATTTGAATGGTATAAATAAGATATTGTAGTGGGGATAAGAAACAAATAAATCGAACCGAATAAGCTAAAATTATATTATTAAAAACATACTGAAAATAATAAAAAGCCTAATAAAATAAACATACAATTTATTCTTACTAAGGAGATAAAACTACTGAAGACTACTCGTATTTCCTCAAAATTTTACTTTTTTAAAACACATTTTGCAAGTTGCTGAGGTCGAATCGTTCTTAGTAAAATGAATCCACACTTTCGCCGTAGGACGAGGCATTATATTTTGTAATTGACAAAATGAAATTAAAAAATAAAATAAAATGCGGAAACATCTCACAGGCTCGGGACCATGGATTAACGTCCCATCCAAAGGACTGCGTTTTTTTTTTTTTATTTACTTTCCAGAAATAAATTAAGGGCCTTGGTCGGGTTTCGAACTCACTGAGCTACCGGCGCCCTCTGGTCATATCATCTACTACCAGAGCGCTTTTCCGTCGCTCTGGTGGCCATGAGTCCCCAGCCTCTGCTATTTTGAAGGGCACCGATAGCTCAGAGGTAGCGTGCTTGTGAGCTCCAGATCGCGGGTTCGACCCCTTGAAAAAACCTTGAGCACGCCGTCTTTCGTATGGGACCACATTCTAAGAAGGAACCTAATATCCTTCCAGTAACTTTTGTCTGGATCCACCTGAATCAGGAACGTGCCTAACCTATAATCTTTTTGGATACAAACAATTATTAATTATTAAGAAAACACAACAGCATGGATCCTTCAAAATTAATGACTTAAAAAGAAATGAAAAGAAAAAAAAGTAATAATAAATAATGAAAGTTGTAATAAATTATAACTTAATAAGCTGTTCTTCAATTTTACTTACTTAATACTGTCAAAGTAATTAATGTCAGAATGAGTAATGAGTCTCCTCCCATCAGAAATACAATGTCCATTCATTATTTGAGATGACAGTAATTAAAATGTTAATTTCAGTTTATAAATAAGGGTTGATTATTTTTATAGGAGGAGAACAACAAATACAGAGGAAGATGAATTATATGCTGGCTATTCTTTAATAACTGCACTACTGTGGGTCCCCGATGGTTTAGTGGTTAGTGCTGCTGGGAGGAACTCTGATGGTGTAGTGACCAGTATCGCTGGGTGGTGTAGTTAGCATCGACTGAATCCCCGATCGTCCAGTAGTTAGCATCGCTGGGAGGAACCCCCATGGTGTAATGGTAAGTATCGTTGGATGGTGTAGTTAGCATCGACTGAATCCCCGATTTTCTAGTGGTTAGTATCGCAGGTTGGATTTCCTATGTTGCAGTGTCTAGCATCTCTGGCTCGATTCCCGATTGTGTAATGGTTAGTATCGCCAGCTGGATTCCTGTGTTGTAGTGGCTGGCATCTCTGGCTTGATTCCCGATGGTGTAGTGGTTAGCATCGCTGGCTTGATTCCCGATGATGTAGTGGTTAGCATCGCTGGCTGGATTTCCGATGTTGCAGTGGCTAGCAGCTCTGGCCTGAATCCCCTATTGTGTTATTTTTAAGCTTCTCTGTACGGTTCCTCGAAGGTGTATTGATTAGCATTGCTTGCTGAATACCCAATATGTTATAGTGGTTAGGAATCAACCTTTTATCAACAACGTTTTTTTGCTTGCTTACTGAGCTCAAGATTTTGATTTTTGATTCCGAAACCCAACAGAGGCCCTTAGGTTTTTTTTTATCTGCGAGGTGAAAAAAACTTTAAGCACGCCGTCCTTCGGCTGGGTCGTTAAGCAATCGTCCCGAGCCTTTGCGATGTCAGGTACTCGTTAAAGACCCTATGTGAATAGATTTAGGCCTCCCAAGGTAGAGTCGGGCACATGTCCACCAGAGTAACGAAAGACCGCTTTGGTAGGAGGCGATATGACCTTGAAGTTCCAAATATCTTGTGTCCTGGACACGGATGACTTTAGTATGCTGTTGTATACACTCACGATATTTGCATTTGCCAGTCTACATGTCGTACTCGTATATGCTGAGAACGAAAGGATGTGGGGGGGGGGTCTCAACACAAAACAAACTTTTACACAACTCAAAATTGGATCTTGTTACTTGAAAACTCCCCCCTCAGTATTGACGTAGTCCCCCCTCCACAGGAGAGGGGAAAATCCAATTTCCTTGTTATTATTATTTTGTCTGGAATGTGTTTCAACGGACTGAATATTCACAATTTCATTCCCCCTTCCATTTTCTTGTTCTGCTTTATTTTCTCTTTAAAAAGAGAAACCCCCCCCCCACTTTTTGTCCATAAAGGCTAAACGATTTCGCATTTTCTACCTTTTTTTCGTACACTCGAGTATTAATTTTAAATTAAGAATTGTTTTCTTGTTGTAAATTGTATTTTACAAATCTGTAAGATTGCCTCTTTAATTCTCAGCTTTTGAAAATTGTGAAGCTTTCCACCTTGAGCTTCACAAAAATTCACTATTACCGAGGGCGCCGGTAGCTCAGGGGTATGCGTGCTTGCTTACTGAGCTCAAGATCGAATGTGACGTGAAACGATGGTCCCGAGCCTCTAATATGTCAAATACTCGTTAAAGAACCCTACCCGAAGTGAATAAAATTTTCGAATTATTTTATAAGCTCGAATTATTTTTAATAAAGTATGTCTTCACTCTCCGTCTAAACTATCTCTCGTCGGCCAATTTGGCTGAAAATTTCTCAAAGTTTTCCTCAGGGACTTTCAATCCTTCGTGTCACTACATTTATTACATTGTGAATGTGTGGATACTATATGAGAGTACAGTGCGCTTCAGAGCTACACATCATATTAAATCTACTCTAGGTCAAATTTTGAACTATCATCTCAGCTTCCAGTGTTTGTGTGCACACTGCACTGAACGGATGTGGTAAGCTAGCCCCATTAAATTTTATGTTATTTCTCTTTATTTTCTCTGTACCTTATATATATATATATATTGTAGATATAGCGATAAAAATAGCACAATAGTGTTAAAACCGGTTTTATAAAACAAAAAGTGGGCAATCCAAGCTCTTGTTTCATTCGAGGTTAGGTTTTATGGCTCATGCCCGGGCTTTAATTACCAGGTCATATCGCCTACTAACAGAGCGCTCTTTCGTCACTCTGATGGACATGAGCCCGACTCTACTGTGGGAGTCCTAAATTTTGTCTAACTTAAATTTTTATTCACCTAGGATAGGGGTCTTTAACGAGTACCTGACATCCTACAGGCTTGGGACCATCGCTTAACGTCCAATCCGAAGGACGGTGTGCTTAAGTTTATTTTACCTCCCAGATAAAATAAACTAGAGGCCTCGGTCGGGTTTCGAACCCACGATCTTGAGCTCAGAAGACAAGCACGCAATACCACAGAGCTACCGGCGCCCTCTGTTTCATTCGATACATTGCTACTATGATATTGTTCATCTATTAATATTGTTTCTTGTTTCTCTCTGTTTCCAGACATTTCATACACCGAGTTTCGGGGACGAAGACTTCGACATTCCTCCAATAAACCCCCATCAACAGAACATGGGATATCACCCTACTCAGGTAAATATCATTTATAGATTATATGTATATTGGAGTGAGTGGATAAAGTCCTTGCGTGATAAACAGTCTGTTCCACACAGGGTTGCCAGATATTCTAGTGTAAAATACCGGACATCACGGCCATTCCGAAAACTAGTATCTATGTATTATTTTAGGGAGAAGAGGAATACTTTTCTACTCTTTCAAAGCATAATAATTTGTCTTTATTTATTTCTTATGAACAAAGTAACTAATGACATTTTTCAATTTAAAAAAATTAATCAATAATTAACAAAAAATAACAATTGTTTTAACAATTAGGGAAGGATTGAGGAATATGGAGAGATAGGACCTGTAATAAGGAGAGATAGGACCTGTAATAAGGAGAGATAGGACCTGTAATAAGGAGAGATAAGACCTGTAATAAGGAGAGATAGGACCTGTAATAAGGAGAGATAGGACCTGTAATAAGGAGAGATAGGACCTGTAATAAGGAGAGATAGGACCTGTAATATGGAGAGATAGGACATGTAATAAGGAGAGATAGGACCTGTAATAAGGAGAGATAGGACCTGTAATAAGGAGAGATAGGACCTGTAATAAGGAGAGATAGGACCTGTAATAAGGAGAGATAGGACCTGTAATATGGAGAGATAGGACCTGTAATAAGGAGAGATAGGACCTGTAATAAGGAGAGATAGGACCTGTAATAAGGAGAGATAGGACCTGTAATATGGAGAGATAGGACCTGTAATAAGGAGAGATAGGACCTGTAATATGGAGAGATAGGACCTGTAATAAGGAGAGATAGGACCTGTAATATGGAGAGATAGGACCTGTAATATGGAGAGATAGGACCTGTAATAAGGAGAGATAGGACCTGTAATAAGGAGAGATAGGACCTGTAATAAGGAGAGATAGGACCTGTAATAAGGAGAGATAGGACCTGTAATATGGAGAGATAGGACCTGTAATATGGAGATATAGGACCTGTAATAAGGAGAGATAGGACCTGTAATAAGGAGAGATAGGACCTGTAATAAGGAGAGATAGGACCTGTAATATGGAGAGATAGGACCTGTAATATGGAGAGATAGGACCTGTAATATGGAGAGATAGGACCTGTAATAAGGAGAGATAGGACCTGTAATAAGGAGAGATAGGACCTGTAATAAGGAGAGATGAGGCTTGTAGTCGAATAAAACAGACTTGTAGAATATGGAGAGATAGGACCTGTAATAAGGAGAGATGAGGCTTGTAGTCGAATAAAACAGACTTGTAGAATATGGAGAGATAGGACCTGTAATAAGGAGAGATGAGGCTTGTAGTCAAATAAAACAGACTTGTAGAATATGGAGAGATAGGACCTGTAATAAGGAGAGATGAGGCTTGTAGTCGAATAAAACAGACTTGTAGAATTTCTGCCAAGCTTTCGGCACTGAGTGTGCCTTCTTCAGGGCCTATATTGACGTATACTACGACTCAAAAGTATTTGTCCACCTTCATTTTCTTATAAAATACATATTTTAAGAGCTAGAACAACATTTTTTGAATCAAAAAACCTTCTGGTGAAAGAATAATTGGAGAAATGTTCGTGTTCATGCAGGACAATGATCCCAAACATTCTTCTAAGCTTTGCAAGAGCTTTCTTGAGCATCCGGTTCAACAGAAAAAAATAAACATAATGATTTGGCCACCACAGTCTCCCGTCATTACCCAATGGAGCTTTTATGGGATGAGTTGATTAGGAATGTGAGAAGATTAGCCCAAACTAACAAATAGGATCTCTGGAGAATTTTACAGGATGAATGGAAGAAGATTTCTGCAGAAAAATTGGAGAAACTTATTAAAAGAAATGCCTAGAATATGTAGAGCTGTAATAGCTGCCATATCAACCAATCCGCTATCAAACTTTAAATTTTTTTTTTATTTTTTTTCTGTTTAAATTATATTATATCAACAGAGGGCGCCGGTAGCTCAGTGGTATGCGTGCTTGCCTTCTGACCTCAAGAAGGTGGGTTCGAAATCTGGCCGAGGCCCTTAGTTTATTTTATCTGGGAGGGAAAATAAACTTAAGCACGCCGTCCTTCGGATGGGACGTGAAGCGATGGTCCGAGCCTGTAAGATGTCAGGTACTCGTTAAAGATCCCTGCCCTAGGTGAACAAAAATTTAGGGTAGGCCAAATTCCGACTCCCATAGTAGAGTCGGGCTCATGTCCACCAGAGTGACGAAAGAGCGCTCTGGTAGTAGGCGATATGACCTCGTAGTTAAAGCCCGGGCATGAGTCATATACCTAAACCAATTATATCAACATCTTATTATTATAAATATTTATTTTTTGGTTCAAAAATGTTGTTCTAACTCTTAAAATATGTATTTTTTTGGAAAATAAAAGTGGGCAAATACTTTTGACTGGTACCTAGTGTATATAAAATATATTGCGTTAATATATGTAGATATGAATAAAGTACAAACCAATAATTAACATTAAATAATAAGCAAGAAAACAAACTGAAATATTATATTTAAACAGAAAAGCACAATAAAATAATTATAACCGTATATCTCCTGAGTGAAAATGTACTAACACTATAAGAAATTATACATAAATATATTTCATAAATGTCAATACAGGCCCTGAAGAATGTACACTCAGTGCAGAAAGGTTGGCAGAAATTCCACAAGCTCATCTCTCCTTCTTATTAATTTTTTGGTCCAGTATGTAACATAAACACTTGGTAACTATTATTAAAAAAATTAAAAGGAAAATACCTATCAAACTGCACTTTCAATGTCTATATTTCCACTGGAGACGAGTTAAGTCGTGAATACGTTGCGTTTCCAAAAATACCGGACATTTTATAGACCGAGTCTGTATTCATTTTTCACCCGGACATGACACTCAAATACCGGACTGTCCGAGTGAACACTGTACACCTGGCAACACAGGTTCTGCATCCGGGAAAAATTAGGTAATTTTTTATTTCAACATGAATACACTAAGAGCCGCCATATAGTCAGGCCGGTGAATCATGTCCCTCGAACAGTTGAAAAGTGGGTTGGAGATGAGCTGCTATGTTACTCCGTCCTGTTTATATGAAACTAGCAGTAATACCCGGCGTTGCCCGGGGAACTTTGACTTTTCTCCCAATATCTCCTATAAGGCTATTCAGTTCCTCGACAGTACATTCATGATGTTATAATTTTCAATTATTCATACGGAATAAGGCTTATAGTCCTTCAACTGTAGTAACGCTAGCTTTGGAGCTAAAACTAATTTATTCAAAAAGATTTCTCATTAATCGTTGCAATAGTTTTCGAGTTACAAAGATTGCTTGAGTGGATGCTGGGGTGGACCAGGGGTTGATTAAAAAATAGACCTTAACCTTCCGGTAGATAAAACTTATCTATTCAAAAAGATTCCTCATTAATCATTGCAGTGGTTTTTGAGTTACAAAGATTGCGTGGGTGGATGCTGGGATGGACCAGATATTGAGGTACTAATACGCCTATAACCTTCCACAGACGATGACGAACAAATTTTTTAAAAAATTAATCAAATCCATGAAGCAGTTCGTGAGTTATAGCGGGACAAGGCACTGACATTTTCAGCTTTATATATATGATGATTCTTCGACATTCTGGTGTACATTAGTCCGACTCTATTGTGGAAGTCCTAAATTTAATCACCTAGGATAGGAGTTTTTAACGAGTACTTGATATTGTACAGGCTCGGGACCATTGCTTAACGTTCCATTCGAAGGACGGCGTGCTCATCGTTTTTCATCTCCCAGATAAAAAAACCTAAGGGTCCCAGCCGGGTTTCGAACCCATGGTCTTGAGCAAGAAAAAAAAAGTGAAACTGTAGCTACTAGGCGTTTGAAGAATGAGACGCGAGTGCAATGCTACTACAGCGAGAAGTGTGGCAACGTTGGACTGTCATGGCAACATGGCGCTCTCGCTGCTCTCCTATTGGTCCCCTTTTACAACCGTGGGACATCACCGTCTTCACTGTGGTTTTGTTAACGCACAGTTTTCCGTTATCATCATATGGGATTATCGTCGTCTTCAACAACGTTTTGACGATAGGTTCTAACAAAGTCACTAGAGGCAGAGTTACATTCGGACAAATTGAAAAGGAAAAAATAATAATACTAGAAATGTTTCTGTAATATCCGAGAAATGTGGTTGTTTCAAACCAAAAAAGGAGGGATATAAGGGAGAAAAATATATCCTTGACCCCCCCTCGGCTTGGGGGGGATTAAAAATTTAATGTTGTATTCGTTGGATTTATGATGACAGTATGGCAATGTTTAAGAATAATTTATATAGGTAGGTGAATTATAGATATAACGTCACGAAGGAAATTAAAACATACAGTACTCTTACCTTCCGTAACACGATCCACTAATAGAGTTTATAAAATATATGTTTTACTTGGGATCTTGTTATATTGACTTTCACATATAACCTATGTTTCATATATCTTATTACAACATACATATCGACGGGTTCAGTTATGCCTAGTATTACGTAAATAAACTCGAGATCATTAACTCGTACTATTGAAATTTCCGGTAGAGAGCAGTTTTATCGATGTACGTTGTATCAATGATATTGATTTTTGTTTTAAATTAAATTATCATTGATATTATTAAAAATTGAGAAAACCCCAAAAAACAACCAGTCTGACCTCATCTATCAGATACCCTGTTCAGATTGTTCATCATCTTATGTTGGCATGACATCTCAATATTTAAAAAAGAGATTATACCAGCATGAGTATGATTGTAGAACAAAAACTGACTCCGATAATTGCAGCGCCCTAATCAAACACCATAGCCTGAACAAACATAAGTTTGATTTCGCTAACACCAAAATTCTCGACAGAGAAATCAATTACTATAAAAGGCTGACACTGGAAATGGTGTATATTGCCAAAACCTCAAATACTGTCAATTTTCGCACTGATACCAATAACCTGAGCAACATTTATGCCAATTTGCTTCAAAACTGCTGAATCCATAGTTCTGTCTCCAATTATATTTAATATTTAAAATTTAGATTAATTTCATTGTGTGTCTATTTATTCTTTATTATGTATTATTTCATTTTCGGTTAGTGTCACTTCTGTCTAAAATTCTTCATTTAATTAATAAGTTAAATTATGTTACTATTTATATAATTATAGAGTTTTTATTTTATTTTATTTTTTCTCAACATAGTAAAATATCTGTTAGCCAGTAAGTAGTTCTCTTCAAATTTAAGTCCCGTTAACTGGGGTTTTCCCCGGATTTATTATCTGTTACCCTCGACCCTTCTGTACCCTTAGTTGAACGTAAGACCCCACAGTCTTCATGCCTTCTCCTCAACCATCTATAAGTATTCATAGTAAGTTTCCTTGTTGTTCATCAATGTGTATATGTATGTGAATGTATTAGGATGTATATATGTATTTATGTGGAGTTGTATGAGTGAATGTATATTTATGTACCTATATATAATTTTAATCGATCACCCATTATATTTTTCTAATCTTGATACCCCCATGTTTGTTAGGCCCTGATGATGATATGAAATATATCGAAACGTTGGCATTTGAATAGTGTTTTCTTCATTGACTGACCCTCAATATCCCCAGAATTTTGAATTCTACAGTCGCTAGCAAACATCTACATTGATATTATTGTTTTACATATTTACTGGTCTATATTTTTGTATCAATGTTTATATTTTTTAGGCCATGAAGAAGAAAATAAATACTTTGGCCAAATATTGAGTTTTATATTTATACGACAGAACCTCGACTTCCTTCAACATTGAAAATATACGACGTTTTGTTTAATATTTTGATTAAAACGTCTTCTTTTTTTTTTTTATTACTTATATACTAATTTATTTTATTTCTCTTAGTTTATTTTTTTATATATTATTATATTTTTACATGTTTGCCCCCAACAAGAGGGATGTGTTGGCCTTCTTCATATATTAACTTATAATCCTTTTGTATGCACTGTTATATTTGAAACATTAATTTTTTTTTTTTTTTTTTTTGGCCTTATGTACGATGCATATTAGCCATGTCCATGTGTTATTATATCTAGTTATTTACAACATCCATGGCCCCGGGAGGGAGTTCTATCTACGAAATAAAACTCACTCCCTGATGGGATTCGAACCCGCAAACCATGGTGAGACCAAATCCCTATTACGCTCTAGCCCGCACGGCCACCATGACTCCCAACATAAATGGTTATTACAAAAAATAAAAATACTTTCCTTCTCAATAACCCTAGTCAAGATTTTCCAATTACTAAACATTGTTCCTCTCTTAAAAAAAAAATAATGAAAAATTTATGTTTTTAAAAATAATGTCTATTTCACAAATTATATATAAAATGTGGGAGTACATTCGATATTGCTACTATATTCAGATACCGTAATAATTACTTTCGTTTGATGTTTTTATTATTATCATCAATTTTATTGGTTATAATTAACTACTTACTTAATAGTTATTTGTTAATTTATTAGTATATATGTATATTTATTTATTATCAACTTACATAGGGGCTTCGGAATCATACTAAATTTTGTGTCAATACTACGTTTTCGTTCTCCCTTCGAAACCTGTACATTCATTCATGATCATGTGTCATTTTCATGTTGGGAATCATGGGACTTTTATATCACCGATTACATAACTTCCCCTATACCTCGTTTAGCTAAATGACAATTTGAATTTACAATTTTAATAAGGTACATCATATTATATTAAATGTTATTATAATGAGGTATTTGTCCAGGTCTCGATGCCGCTGAGCCACTCGATGGGTGAACATCATCCCCACACTGCCTACCATCAGCCTCTCTACCTCTCACAGCATGAACATCTCAACATGAACATCAAGTAAGCTATTTTATCAAATAAAACTAGTTTTTCAGCTGAGTTTACGAAGCTCTTTCTTAGGCGACTCATGTATTTCGTTGTACTCGTACTCCTTCTAAACCCCTTTACCGATCACATTGAAATTTGCCACGATGGTAGTGGACACGGTGACGATGGTTTACTACTAAAAAAATCTGAAATGGAACATACCACGGAGGCATAATCACCGAAAAACTGAAATCCCCATTGAAATCAATTGAGAGACAAAATTCTCGCGCAAAATAGAATTTTTCTATTTCAAATGTAAAAATCCGGGCGAAGCCCTTTTCGGTTTACCATCGGACACCACTTTCTTTGAGCCGTTTTTTTTTCAGTGTTCTAACGTACAAACTTCGACTTTTTTTCGATAAAAATATTCTTCAACATACAAAGAACACATAGTAAAAATAATTTTGTGCAAAAACAGCTGTTGTCTACAAAAAGGCTAGAAAAAATCCATTGAATTCAATTGAAATCTATTTAAATTATTAATATATTCATAAAAAACATACAAGGTGAGAAGTTACTGATAATTTTTAAAACATTAACTGAGTTTTTTATACAGAAAAAGTTCCGATAAAAGTGTGCAAACTTGAAAACCCAACGGTTCCATCCAGTGATCACAAACCGGTTCATATGCCCCATTTCAAATGCACTACTTGTATGTTAACCGACCACATTAACAGTATGATTCAATAAATTTAGACTGACTCAGCTCAGTTTTTGCAAACAGCAGAATGCATTGCACACCTAGTATTTTCATGCTCTCTGTGAAGATTGTATCAAACTAGTTGCTTCCAACGTAACATACGCCTTAATATTGATACAATTGGAATAATTTATTTTTTGTCCTTTCATTGAAACTTACCATGCATAGGTGGTCATTAAGATGTTGTGAGACGAAATTTCTTATAGAACTCTTACCACTGATTTATTTTCAACCAAACAGCGTGTCATCATCGGTGGCACATCCAACCCGTTCAGTGTGGACTGGCTAGTAGTCCTTTAGACTCTACACTGTACGGGTGTGATGTGCCTTTAATGTTGACGCTGTTACTTTGAAACCCGGTTCTGATCGCAGTTAAAACAGTGGGAATACAACGTCCGTTGTTTCTATGGAAAACTTACCATTGTTCATTTTATAATCGATGTATTGAGTTTACTCATACATTTTGTGATAGTTTTGTGTTTAAAAGTAGTTTTCTTAATATTTTTGGAGTATTTTAATTTTTTTTTTTTCTTCTGTGAGATAGTTTTAGATTAAGTTATCTCTTGTAAATCTTCCAGAAAGTTTCAGTTCAGTTTATATTTGACCAAAGTTAATTCATATAATATTCTAGATTTTATTCTATATATACCAGTGAAGAGAGATTGAGGCAGTCAGTGTTTATTTGATCGTTTTCTGGTATTTGGTTGTGAATTAACTTCTTTGAATGTAAGTGATGTTGCTTCTTTTGTACTTGATGTGTACGTTCGTCTCACAATTAAATATCTACAAGTATTTTTTAGCGTGACTTTTGTCAAATAGTAAATGAAGAATTACTTAGTGTCGTGTGAATTATTTAGAGTTACAAATAGACTGACAGCGATCATAGCGCCAGTTCATTCAGTGGCAATAACCGGAACCTGCTTACATCGACACTAGCGCCAGGAAAGAGTATAGCGACTCTATAGAAGACACCAATTATTTGGCCTACAAATTAACAGTATATCTGAAGGGTCATTAAAAAAATAGGCTAGACAACTTTTAATGGATTTTTTTACAACTACACGTGTGGCATACGAGTATCATGTATCTCTGGTGTTTGGGCAAAAGGGCTTAAGTCAGAATAAGTCTTGTGATCCAAAGGACTTAAGTGCATTTAAATATTTTTACCAAATGTATCTCAATGTTGGAATATTTTATTTTGTTTATATTTAATACTTTTATTGAAATAATATTTCAAGCAACATAAATGTGCTTTACCTGATTTGCAGGAATTTTTCAAACCTTCAGAAATTCCCCTCCTAAAATTCAGATTTGCTGGCTTAAGCCCTTTTGCCCAAACACCCGAGATATACCACAGGGTTCGATGGGAAAAGTTCAAAAATATACATATTTTTTTAAAATATAAATAGAGAGGGTGGCTGTTCACGGAACATGGTTCTTTTGAGGGTCCCCAACCTGATATAGATGCTATGTGACATACAGAAAATGTTATTTGAGGGAATAGAGTGATGCGGAGAAGTCAGTTTAAAGTATTGTATAACACATAGGTTCTTCCTGATAACGCCAGATAACCTGCTATATATGATTATTGTTGTGGCACAGTTTAGGTACCTACATTATAATAATTCTGTCTATAATAAACGTCAACATATTTTTTATTTATCAGAGGAAATATATATATATATATATATATATATATATATATATATATATATAGAGAGAGAGAGAGAGAGAGAGCGCCGGTAGCTCAGTGGTAAGCGTGCTTGCCTTCTGAGCTCAAGATCGTGGGTTCGAACCCGACCGAGGCCCTTAGTTTATTTTATCTGGGAGGTAAAATAAACTTAAGCACGCCGCCCTTCGGATGAGACGTTAAGCGATGGTCCCGAGCCTATATTATGTCAGGTACTCGTTAAAGACCCCTGCCCTAGGTGAATAAAAATTTAGGGTAGACAAAATTTAGGACTCCCACCGTAGAGTCGGGCTCATGTCCGAGTGACGAAAGAGCGCTCAGATATGACCTCATAGTTAAAGCCCGGGCATGAGTCATAATAACTAACTAACAACTATATATATCCCTCCCCTCACATATCATCACGTTAGGCAACTGTCCCCCTCCCCTCTTTTTACGTACGTATTTTATGGATGACCCCAAAGCATAAACATACGACTAATGAGCTAGTGAAGGACTACCAGAGATAGATGGAGACGGCAGCTATATGGCATCTCTCCTGTTGGCTACCGTGCACTTGGTGTTGGCCAATCGTTTTAGAGGACGCTGAGAACAACTTTTATTTATTTTTAAATGTTGATCCGGATAGTTGGACATTCGGATAAACGATGTGGTGTTATATTGTTTGTTTTCACAGTGGTTACGGTGGAGGCGGAGGAGGTGGTGGCGGTGGAGGCGGCCAAACGCAACAGTCGCAGCAAGGAGGACAGGCAAATGGCTACAGACTGCCGCCAAGCAGCCTTCAGCAGTTACAGCACTACAGCATGGGGCCCCCTCAGGCCACTTCACCAGGGCAGGGGGGTATACCTCAGCCACATGAGACCACCAGTGATGACAGCGATGATCCAGGAGCCTCACAGTCACAAACACAGTCACACCACACACATCTGGTGAGTAGACAAGGGAGGTTTGTTTGTTATTTAGTCGTGGTTACAGCAATGGCCATTAGAGTACAGTCATAAATGTTGATGAAGATGGTTAACAGATAGCAGCAGTCGACATCATACTAACTCTGTGAATATCACGAAAAAAAATTAACAGTTTTAACGAACTTACGAGCAATAACAAAAAAGTATAGTTGATTTGTGAATTGTGGATACATTATGTCGATATGATCTATTTATAAAAACCATTTTGTGTTATTTGATGACTTTGCCGTGTTTGTTTTTGTATGATTCTACGAAAGAAATGTATGGTTGGGGTAGGGTACCGTTTGCTCGGTCCCATTGGAAATGATTTTGGAAGGTAGTCGCCCTAAACGAAATCCTATTAACGAGTGTTTGACGTCTGTCTGTCTGCTCCCCCCATATAACAGGTAATCTATTGAATCTATATTAACGAAACTTTGCAAAATATAGAAGGGTGGTGTGTAATAAAAAATAATTTATTAGGAAGAAAATAAGAGAGGCTCTTAGGTTTTTTAACTGGGAAATGAAAAAAACCTTGAGCACGCCGTCCTACGGATGTGATGTTTAGCGAAGGTTCCGAGCCTGTACGATGTTAGGTACTCGTTAAAGATCCCCACCCTAGGTGATTAAATCTGGGTAGGTAAAATGTAGGACTCCTATAGTATAGGCGGTGGAAGAGTGCTCTGGTCGGAGGCGACATAACCTCGTAGTTGATGCCCGGGCATGGGTTACAATAACGAACTATTTTTAATTATTATCTAATTATTTTTCAAACTAGCAATTATGATATATATGTAAAATAATTTCCGATCTTATGAATGTATTGGCATAAATTTTAGAATGGGTATTCAAATTCACTATGTAAGTCAAATATTTACAGCCGAACGGTCGATTGGTTTTGAAAGCGAAAACACGTCGAGTTACTAGGAATTTTTATTTTTTTGATCTTATGTGCGATGCATATCTCTTATAAATGGTGTTATCTAGTTATTTACAACATCCATGGCCCCGGGAGGTAGTTCTATATACGAAATAAAACTCACTTTCGGACGGGATTCGAACTCGCGAACAAAGGTGAGACCACGCGACCAAAGCCCTACGCTCTAGCCCGCACGGCTACCATGGCCCCCTGCTACAAACGTAAATTCCTACAAGTGATGTTGCGTTGCCAGGGTGACCCTCCAATGTGTCACCGCGGCCAGAGTAGCCCTATTGTGTGCCTTTGACCCTCCATCTAGTTCAATGTGAAATAGGTTTAGGTTTTATGACTCATGCCCGGGCTTTAACTACGAGGTCATATCGCCTACTACCAGAGCGCTCTTTCGTCACTCTGGTGGACATGAGCCCGACTCTACTGTGGGAGTCCTAAATTTTGCCTAACCTCAATTTTTATTCACCTAGGGCAGGGGTCTTTAACGAGTATCTGACATCGTACAGGCTCGGGACCATCGCTTAACGTCCCATCCGAAGGACGGCGTGCTTATGTTTATTTTACCTCCCAGACAAACTAAGGGCCTCGGTCGGGTTCCGAACCCACGTACTTGAGCTCAGAAGTCAAGCACGCATACCACTGAGCTACCGGCGCCCTCTCAATGTGAAATATGACTTCAGTGATGAAAGTTGCTATTTGGTGACTGATAACTGATACCAAATAATAGTGAATCAAATCACTGGGAATCTCTATTACCCAGTTGGATAACAGTCGTGGAAGTTGCACAAGCTGATTAGAACTTAAAATAGACAATATCAGGCCCTAAGAAAAGAGAGTCAATGAAAGTAATAGTCATAAAAAAAATGACCTATAATAATAAATTTTAGTAAGAATTTTTTACTTATTATCGTACTTTTTATGTTCACTCAATAATTATGCTAAGAATATTATTTAATGTACTAAATAAAATGTACATATCTTTAAAACCAAACAATATTGTCTCAACGAATAAAATAGAAGAAAATAATCATATGATTATTCATAATGAAGTCAGTCTAGAGGAATGGCAATAGAATACGTAATTATTTAGGTGACGTGTAGTAATGAAATTTTAGACTATTGTCACTTTTTTTTTTTTTTGACCAAATGGCCTAAATATTTAGATAAACATGGATGAACCAGACGATACGGTAAGATTATTTAGCAAATCGATACATTATAATCTATGTTGTAATATATATATATGTGTATAGGGGAAGTTATGTAATCGATCAACATTTTTATACAATTATATCAATAAATCCCAATTTCAATTTCAAAAATTAAAAAAAAAACGTGTCTCTGAACACGATAACTCCCGAAAAAATGAACATACTGACATAAAATTTTATATGTACATATGTTTAAACCCCTTTAGGGCGACACCCATTGATTTTCAGCGGAACCTGCAGAAAGGGATGGAGGGAATCAGAGGAGGCTCAACTCAAAAACGCCAATAACTGCCTAATCAATGTATCGGCATGAAATTTTATATTTAAAATCAAATCTCCTAAGTACAGTAGGTACCGTTAGATGGAGGAAGAGCGAACATTTAATTGATGAATTCGTGATAAAGTATATTGCCAGTGATTCATTTATTATATATAGATAGATTATTAATGATTTTGGTTGATGAGCCACCTCCTTAGTTGAGCAGACGATTTGCACATTGGGCTGTTAACCACAAGGTTGGTTGATTTGAGCCCAGCTGAGTACGAATATTTTTACACTATTATAATTCATAGGACACTATTCCCATTATACAAACTGAAAAGCAACTTTTAGTATATAATTACAGTAATTTTTGTTTTTATACGACTTTTTGAATTTTTCTTTTTTTTTACTTTGATTTTATTTTTTCCCTTTAATTTCCAGGTACCTGGTATGAAGCGACCCTCTCCTGAACCTGCAGAAAATGGTTTGGCCAAAATACAAAAAAAACCAAAAGCACAGAAAAAGAAGAAGAAGAGGGACCCCAACGAGCCAACAAAGTGAGCTTCACAACTTTACTGCTTTTAATAAATATATGTACATATTATATAGTATTATTGTGGAATGGACGATATTTCAAAAAAATGAGTTTGTTTATGATGGAAAATTAATTTTTTTGGCCTCTTTAGATCTACTAAATTTTATTTATTTCATCATCCTGATGTTTCGGCTTCTATGAGACATTTTCATACATCATTAGAACAACTTATCAATAATTTGTATGAATAAAAGTTACCAAAAACAATCATCAATAATTAATTAATCATTTATTAATTATTGATGATCGTTTCTGGTAACTTTTATTCGTACAAATTATTGATTTATTATATACTTATAATGTTTGATATTTTGATGAGGAGCATGTTTTACGACATATGAGGAGTTTGGAGCCAGAGCGAACCAACTGGTTGAAACTGAACAGGTAGAAAATGGAATATTGAGTACATTTTGTTTATCTCCATAAATGGGCCCCAAATATTTATTTATATTTGAAATTTTAGAATAGTATTGGATGAGTGATCCCTTTTTGTGTTCTATAAAGTTTTTGAAGGCCGTATGATCCATTGTGACTGAAAATATATGCACAAAATATTTGTGGACTAAACTTAAAGTGCTGCTATCTATCACTGAAGTGAAGAAACTAATTGATCCAGACTGGTTTTGAAAAAGGGAACCTATGCCAACATCAGGATGGTATTAACTCTTTTTCCGAAAAATTGTGAGTTGGTCCACTCTGGCCCCAAACTCCTCATTTATAGTAACATAGTTTACACTAATATTATGTAATTCCTAAAAAATTATTGTTAAATTGTTGCAGTGATGTATGAAAATGTCTCATAGAAGCCGAAACGTCAGAATGATGAAATAAATAAAATATAGTAGCCCTAAAGAGGCCAACAAAATTAATTTTCCCTCAAATATTCACAAGGTCTAAAATCCACTTTTGGAAAATAATATTTTTTTGTTTATTTGTTATAATTTTCCACATTATGTCCGCCTTTCTCAACTTAAAATATTATCTAAGATGTAGATGTAGCGACTGTGGATTCTAATTGTAGGAGTATTGAGGGTCAGTCAAAGATGGAAAAAAAAAAAAAAACACTATTCAGATGCCAACGTTTCGATATATTTTATATCATCATCAGGGCCTACAAACATGGGGGGGAAATCAAGATTAGAATCAAAAATAAACAAACCAAAAAAAAAAAAAAAAAAAAAAAAAATGTTTTTGCTAAACATTACTGAACGTTAAAAATACACTATAAGAAGTTGAAAATTGAAACTGACTTACTATGAATAATTATTAAACATTAAAATTAAATATGATTACATTACTAAACATAAACATTAATAATGGAAATAGACAAATAGGTGGAACATAATAAAGAGTAAACATTAAAATGACTTACTATGAATAAGCAGGGTTGGGGAGAAGGCATGTACACTGGATGGAGTCTTACATTGCAATGAAATGGTACAAAATAATACTAGGGTGCTAAAGGAAACAGGTACAGGGAGCTCGGGAAACCCCGTCATAACTGGCACATTACAGCAGAAATGTTGAAAGTAATATAAATATGTATTATTGAGGTTGTTCGTGTCTGCATACTCTAACACATATCTATAGATAATTAATAAATAATTTAAAAAAAATATATATATAAACTAAAATAAAAAATATAGATAATTTAGATATTGGAGACAGAACTATGGTGTCAGCTCTTGCTAAGTAAATTGGCATAACAATTACTTAGGTACTGATGATGATATAAAATATATCGAAACGTTGGCATCTGAATAGTGTTTTTTTTTTTTTTCCATCTTTGACTGACCCTCAATACTCCTACAATTATCTAAGATGTTTATTGAATGGGGAAATTCTTTTGTTTAATTATAATTATAAAATTGAAAACAATTATTTACTCTTAGGATATAGTATTTAAATAGTCATAGTTAAATAGTTTCCAATAGTTAAAATGTTCCCTGAAAAAAAACGGATTCCACTCAAATTGGTTAAATAATATTAACACATAATTTTTAGGATCAAATTCTTTCAGATTTTTGCTGTAAGTAGACCTAACCTCTCCCTTATATATTGCACTCCGGCGAGAAGAGTGACACAACTCAAAAAATGCCCATTTTGAGATTATGTCAGTTATAAATACGTTTGGTGTACCCCCGCGTGCACGAAAAACGCCACATCTCTAACTCGCAGTATATCCGCCAGGGGGCAGTTATGTCAGTTTTACTTTTAGGCTAGTTTATATTCTTTATAGCAAGAACAGTGTCACTTAAGTGTTGCATCACAAATTCAACAAGGGCTGATTTCCAGATCCATAATATTATTCTCTAAATATGATAGAATTTACTGTCAAAAATACTTAGCAGATATAAAAAGAAACTTAAGCTATTTCAGTATAATAAGTGTATAGTTTTATTTTTTGTTAATTTCTCAAAACTGTACTTTTTGAGTTATGTCACTGTTCTTGCCGGGGTGTGATATGTACTTATGTACTTTGAATCTATTGTTCTTTTTTTACATTACATTTGCAATGATGAGACTTGCTAGCTTAAAATCCCCTGCCTCCATTAAGTTGGAGGAATTAGGATGGCAGATAATGGGGGGTGTTTCGAGAGGTCTCGAGCTGAAAGTTATTTTATTATTACATTTATTTTGTACCTATTTTATTTATTTATTTTTGTATATATAGTATTTGCTATTATTTTGAACATATTCATGTATTTTGTATTATCTGTATACATGTATTGTATAGTCAGCACTTCTACTTATTGTTTTTGTACAGATTGTAGAATAAATAAAACATTATAAATAATAATAAAAAAATTTCGACGGCAGAGAGCAAATTTTTAGTCTCTATTCATTTTTGAATAGTTTATATTACGTAGTATAGACAACTCGGTTTAGGAAAGTACACGCACCAGTAATTGACCAACAATGTTGTTTTTCTCTTTTTCAGACCAGTTTCTGCGTACGCCTTGTTCTTCAGGGACACTCAGGCTGCCATAAAGGGACAAAATCCTAACGCAAGTTTTGGTGAAGTTTCAAAGATAGTCGCCTCTATGTGGGACTCACTTGATGCCGAACATAAAAATGTGAGTACAATTTAATTTTACTTGATACTAACTTGGTGCAATTGGCCTTTCGTATAGATTTAACTGATTTTTTTTTTAACAATGTGGTTTAAGGTTACCTATACAAAAATTAGCTGCCTAACGTCCATGTTTTCCTGAAAAAAAAAATATATACAGTGCACGCTGCTTAATGTGATCACTTTGGGACCCTGAGAAAGTGATCACATTAACCGAATGATAACAATAAGCAAAAGGCAGGAAGGGAATCAAAAACAAAACAAAATTATGTATATAAAAAACTATGTTTATTAGGTACATATCACATGTGCACATACTATGTGCATAAATCTTTAGGAACAAAACTAATAAGTATGTACATATGTACAATCTAAAAATAGTTTTACCCGTAGAAAGGCGATCATACGATCTTAAGATGTTTAATTTCTCTGAAAAGCTGAGATCGCGACGTTTCGACAATTATTGTTCGTTTATTTAAATCCGAACGCTTTAATTTCACAAAACAATTCGAGTTTGCACGAAATTTGACTTAACGATTGATAAGACTAAAACAGACTGAGCTCTGACTGCAGAGGTGGGAGAAGCTGATGTTTACTTTAGCTCCAGTCTTTTCGCTTTTGTCGTGGGTTCGAAACCGGACCGAGGCTCTTAGTTTATTTTATCTGGGAGGTAAAATGAACTTAAGCACGCCGTCCTTCGGATGGGACATTAAGCGATGGTCCCGAGCCTGTGCGATGTCAGTTACTCGTTAAAGACCCCTATCCTAGGTGAATAAAAATTTAGGGTAGGCAAAATTTAGGACTCCCACAGTAGAGTCGGGCTCATGTCCACCAGAGTGAGGAAAGAGCGCTCTGGCAATAGGCGATATGACCTCGTAGTTAAAGCCTGGGCATGATTCATAAAACCTAACCTATAAATTTATATTAAAGTAAAGATTCTGTTAACTCGTTATTAATCACTAAAAGTTATATTTAAAAAAATAATAATAAAATAAAAATCTTAGCGAAAGACCAAATCCAACTTCTTATCCGTTACGGCCTTTCAAATTATACATAAATATAATATGAAATTCGTTCTCCGAATCTATACTAAAGTTGTACACAGAGAATGAAAATCTCTGTCAATCTTTGTTAGAGTGAGTTAGTTGTTCCTTATTCAGATGGTAATAAGAGGCAGTGGAGCTTGTTTCCATTATAATGGGTCTAAATCATATTATAGCGTATAATATATACTAATATATTATGTTGAAAGCCACAATAGGAGCTCTGTATAAAGCCAATATTACACATACCTACTCGGCCCAGTGAGGCCTGCTGAAGTATAAGAATTCCGAAACGTAAAACCTTACAATTAAATCTAAAAATAAGTTATAACAATGAATGTACTTTAATTTCTACGAATAGGACAATATGATTTAAATTAAATAACTACATATGTTGCTAAATTATTATAAGGTATTTAGGATAGGAACGAAGTACAGATTTGCCCTTTTAGTAACTTAAAGAATGTTTAGTAGTGTTATCTGATCAGTTAGTAACTTGAGTTTACTTGAGTAAAATAAATAAGAACAAAGAACCTGTTTAACATTTATATTAAGCTAAATGCTTCATATACTTGAGTGAGTGGCCCGGCGGTGCCGTTGTCTTTGTCCCCCGGTCCGGCCTGCCTGTTCGTTGGTTGCCCTTGGTCCTGTGCTTGGCCTTCCCTGGGCCCCCTGGCCCCCTGTGGGATCCGTTCATGTCTGTTCCTGTCATCTGCATTAAGAGTTCGCTGGCTTAGTTAGTGCAAGAAATGTAACAAGATAGGGCGATAATAACCGAAGCAGTTGTTCGCCCAAAATAACCAACCAACCAACCAACCAACATTTATATTGTCTAATTCCATATATATATATATATATATATATATAGAGAGAGAGAGAGAGAGTACCGGTTTCGGTTTACGCCATCGTCAGTATAAAGTTCAAAAGTTCATTTGAACTGGAATGAGACAATATGAACGTTAAACAAGCTATTTTTATTGATTTCAATTGATTAAACAAGCTATTTTTATTGATTTCAATTGATTAAACAAGCTATTTTTATTGATTTCAATTGATTAAACAAGCTATTTTTATTGATTTCAATTGATTAAACAAGCTATTTTTATTGATTTCAATTGATTAAACAAGCTATTTTTATTGATTTCAATTGATTAAACAAGCTATTTTTTTTTATTGAGCAAGTTTTTATTGATTTTATTATATTCCCACTATATAGACACTGATCGCACAAATGTATCCCTACAACTTAGAGTGTTAAAAAATTCTAGAAATGTTGAAATTTTCAATGATGAAGTGTTGTCAGTTACCCGTCTCCCTCAACATAAACACAAATTTAGAGTGCACATGGCCTAGGCTAGATAATTTGGTTTTAAGGTATCATTCAGTAGATTATTGTTCCAGTGGTCCGGACTTATAGCTATTTTTGAAATGCAAATAGAACGAACTACACTCGAACAAATATGCTCACACCCCAGCAACATTACTATCACCCCGTCAGATTTCGAAAAAAAAACATGTATAAACTATTATTTATATTCTGCATATTTTTAATTTTCAGGTTTACAAAAAGAAGACAGAGGCTGCCAAAAAAGATTATCTGAAAGCGTTGGCAGCTTACAGGGCCAGTCTTGTTTCAAAGGTAAATATCATATTTGACATTTATTTTTTTTCTTATTTATATACTTTTTTTTTTACATATTCTCTGTTATTTATATAGTAGACACTTTTTTTTTTTCTTCATAATTAAGCTGTTAATTTTATATTATTTCATGTTAATATTTTGTATATCTATATATAGATATATATATTATTAATTTCTAGTTTTCTCCAATGTCGTACTAATTTATTTATTTATTTTTACGACATATTTATACTATATTTCATTGTTTCCTTTTCTTTACTCTGTATGTATTTATTCTTAGGGTACCTCGGTTCCATAATATTAAAAATTTATTTTCATTTCATATTTCACTTCTGTTTTATATTATACGGAAATACTTTAATAACTTGTCTTTTACTGATTGTAAAGGAACTCATTGGAAAGCCTTATGACCTGCACTCTTCTAACCACATCATCATACATTAATACATTATTAAACCCATATCATCATATACATTTAATTACATCATATATATCTACCCACATCATATATATATACCAGATGTCTCTGATCTTAAGGAATGTCCCCCTAATATGAGCTCCTGTCCCCGGATCTTCTTATTCTCTAGTTATTCATTATTGTTATTATTAAGAATCTTCACATGTACAAATCAGACATCTGAAACAATAAAATGATGACCCTTCCGTCGGTCCTTTTAATGAAGCAGTTCAGGCTCTCTCCTTTTTTATACATCGAAATAATAATGAAAAATATCAACATATTCGGATTTGCCAGCCAGTTCACGAATTTATTACAAAATATGAATTATTACTTTTGCGATGACTGTACACACTCACCTTTGTTCTTAAAGAAAAAAAAGAATTATATACAGACACCTGATCTGATTTATTACATTCACCATATTTCATTGGTGATTGTGCATTATCACCGGTGTAGATAGGAAATTCATTATTTTTTTACACGTTCACCTCTTTATTGGTGATCCTATACAATCACTTTATTGGCAAAAAAAATGATCCTGTTTTATTCTTCTTGTATGCAGAAAAACAAAAAAGTTGTATGAATAATGTGAACAACCTGATCTCCATTCAATCTCTCATCGGTCCTTATAAAGAGACATTATACAATAAGACACTTGAAATAATGTACCACTCAAGTTGTTTTTCTATTTTCAGGGAGGGGGTGAACAGGCGGAGCCGTTGTACGGAGGAGGGGGCTATGGTGGCTATGGAGGTGGCTACAGTGGCTACTCGCCGCCGGGAGGACTTCCCTCTCCACCCATGTCATCTCCACAACATCACCTCAAGAAGCAGCAGCAACAACAGCAGCACATGATGCAAGCCGACACCAGGCAGTCAACAGCAACTCAGGTATTTCCTGCACCCTTCACTTTATTCGTAGGCTGATTTAGAATCAAAATTAATACCGTCTCTATAATTTTTCCTTCGTCAATAACTCGTCTTCATCACAAGATGAAACAAGATGCGAACCTTACAAAATTACTTACCGTTTTCTTTTTCAAAATCGACTAACATCTATAAATACACCTGAGATGCTTAACAATGATTTGATAATAAAATTTTTAATACATTTTTTTTTTTTTTTTTTTGGTGGATATAGAGAAAAATGTTATAGTAATGAATATATCAAAATGAAATTGTTTCTCTTGATCCAAAACCCTGTAAAGAGGAGCCCTGTTGGTTCATCTGACCCATTCGGCCAAAATGGGGGGGATCTGAGGAGGGGTGGGGGTGGGTCGGTGTTTCACCCAAAAATAATAACTGCCAATCTAATTAATTCATCGACAGATATTTTATATAGTTCAATTACTATTTTATCATTTAAAAAATATATATATTTTTTTATAGTTTTCACTCTCTTCCTCTTAGATCAATTTGGCTGAAAATCCATATATATGTGGCTTGGTACAAGAACTACCTATGTCAATTTTATCAAATTTTAAAAAATCAGGTGTAAAGATTTTGAATACACTTATATCTTTGAAGTTTTATGTTGTTTTCTAGGTTTAATTTATTTTATATAAATTAAATTAGCCATGACATGCTTGTGTACTTGTATTTACTGGATCATTTGTTTTTAAAAGTTGATTTGTATGCAAAAAATTCTGACAGGTGGTTCTTCAAATAAAACATAATTATTTTGTATTAAGTTCACCATGTCATGACCACCAAAGTCACTTTTTTAAAAATAAAAAAGCATTTTTAGAATAGAATAGAATAATTTTATTTGTCGGCGTTCAATGACCTAGATTTTTGACGCCGTACAAATGATTAAATTAGATCAATGGGGTGACTAGTCTTCATTCTGGATTGGACGGCTTCTACAAACGAGTTATCTCCTAGCATCTCATGTAGGTTTCTTGTTTGTGAACCCGTAATCATTAGTATTTCCTTATATCCAGGGCACTCCAGGATGTGGCTTACTGTGAGAGGCCAGGCCTAGGGCTGCCACCCTGTTGATGAGGTGGCCTGAGTTAGCCGTGTGTGTCCTACATGGAGCCGCATCAGACTTACCTCCTCCTGCCTATTCTGCCTTTTGGAGCTTTTCCATTTATCAATATTTGTTTTGATGGACCTAAGTTTATTTGTTAGGTCCATGTTAGTCCACACAGAGGCCCAGCTCTCTTTTATTTTGCGACGCAAGCATTTCTTCAAGCCTGATACTATCGTCACTACCATTTCTTCTCCAGGCAACGTTGCTATAAGCACTTGTATAATATATAAAACTATAGGTATATAATAAAAAATCCCTCCATCGGGCATTAATACTTGTTTTTTTGAAAAAAAAAAAAAAAAAAAAAGTATTTTAAAATTAATAATGTAATTTATCATATATCTTATTCAAGGACTCTCAATCTTCAATATAAAATGTCTGTCTATGCATTCTTAACATTGGCATTAAATGATAAATGTTATAATTTATGAGTTCCCCCCCCTCTGAAGACACCTATTGTCCGGAGGCTTAACACAAAAACTATAATATCTGCCGTTGTGTAGTAGTGACACATTTCATATGTATATTCAAAGCCTTCTTAGTACGACACCTATCAATTTTCAGGGGAATCAGCCGAAGAATACGATGTGTATTTTGTTAGGGACATTTATTTTCCCCTGTTTGGGAGAAATAGGGACTTTTGTTTATTTAGATTAGGGATATTTCATATGGCAACACTGGTTGGGAGCAGCACCGTTGGGCAAGATGGCCGCTATTGATTTCATTCGTTAAGGTTATAGCGTCGTTAGTCATTAATGTTATTTGGATTGCCATTATTTATTAATTTTTAACTTATATAACTTTTATTTGTTTTTAAATTTGCATTTCTTAATCCTATGGTAATAATGGATTCTGCAAACGTATGTACTAATTCTTGTTATGTACGATGGGATGAGTTATATTTTGTTTCTTTATTTATTAACATGTAGATATGAGTGAAGCCCCATTCATTATTATTAACTATTAGATATATTAAAAACGTGTAAATATCTTAACATTTTTGTTTCCAGTCTAAAACAAGTTTTTATATCTTCCTCAAAATAATTTTACATTAAATATTTGTTCTTGTTAGGTAATGATGAATCATATGGGCCAACAACAAGCCCAGCAACAAGGACAACAACAACAGCAATCCCAACAACAGCAACAGCAGCATATGCAACAACAGCAACCACCTCAACAGGTCACCCCTAACAATAACTACATGCAGCAACAGGTAAATACCATAATAAAAGTTATCTCAAGTTTACTTTTCTCGCCAAGTTTTAGCTAGTTTTAATGAACATTCTTTAAACGCCATGTATGGGCTTTAGTTCTAAATTCATCGGTTAATTAAACTGGTTTTATGTTATTTAGTTATATGTTATTAATAAATTGTTATTTATGTATATATATCTAGTATACAGGGTGTGTCAGCAACCTCTGGCAATACTTCGGGATATGTTTCTTCACTTCATTTGGAACAAAAAAGTTGTTATAAACTATGGTCCGATTCGTTCACCTTAAAAAGTTATTCGTGATTTCGTAAAAATTTCAATTCAATTCAAGTCGATCATATCACCACTACATCATTGGAAAATAGAGGCAATATTAGGTATCGTTAATGAGTTATACTTTTTTTAAAAAATATGTTTAGTTATTCGAAATTATTCTTTCTTCCCGGTATAATAATTGTGATTAGTATTGTTGAGAGGGAAATATTTATATTCTTTCTAATGACCATTAATGTTTGAAATATAAACAGCGCAGGTAATGACAATATTTTGCGTTTATCCCCTCTCAATATGAGGGGACCATTGTTGGCCTATCAATAGGTTCGCAAATAATGGCAATTGTTTGTAGCATGCTCAAGGTCACTCTTCCCAGATGAAAACCTCGACAAGGTTTCGAATATTATTGTGAGTTTTCACAGATGTTTTGTAAATCCTCTCTATCGGTGAGGGCGCCCGTAGCTCAGTGGTATGCGTGCTTGCCTTCTGAGCTCAAGATCATGGGTTCGGCCCTTAGTTTAAGACCCCTGCCCTAGGTGAAGAATCGAAAAGACTGTATTTGTAAATAATAAGAATTATGTCTACTTTACTTTAATTTAAGATATGGTGCTTCACTCTTTCACCATTAAATTTATATTTTTATTGACTGCTATCTCACATATCTCTCCGGGTATAGATGACATTGTGGGAAACGTTCCTTCAGAACATATCAACCTCTGAGGAGGGGAAAACGCAATTTTACTCAAGTTGGATTTATTCATTACAAAAGCGACAGGTACTTGAATTGCTAAAGATTTTAAATATAGTTTTTTCTGAGGAAGATAATGCAAATATTTTGAGGAAAAGATTAAGGGATTATTGTGTAGAAAACGTGGTCCAACTGAAAGCTCAATTAGATTTAGAAGACATAAAAACTTCTTTACAAGAATTAGATTACGCGAAACTTCTCTTGACGAATTCATAAATAAATCCCCTAGAAACATGGTGCCAACAAAACGTTTACCAAAGCTCACTCCCTCTATTTTCGCGGGAGGACCGGAGGATTGTATATCCTCATATCTTGATGAATTAAAATAGAATGAAAATTTAAGGTAGGCAAAATTTTGGACTCCCATAGTAACGTCGGGCTCATGTCCACCAGAGTGACGAAAAACCGCTCTAGTAGTAGGCTATATGACCTCGTAGTTAAAGCCCGGGCATGAGTCATTATAACTAACTCTTCTATTGGTTATTGTTGCATTGTTATAGTATGTATATATTGTATAAAGGACAGTACAACTTTCCTCTCAAGTGGTCCTGGTGTTACAGGAGGGGAGCGGCCCCCCCACCCCTGACCAGCCCCCACACTCAGTGAGGCTGGAACTGGAGCAGCCGGCCTCCAGCTGCATCCGGTCTGGCTGCACCAACACTGCAGTGACCAACTCCGAGTGGGAGGATGAGTATTGCAGTAACCAATGTGTCGTTGCCCATTGCAGGTTAGTATTGCAACAGGAGGACACCCTACATCACTACTTCATTACAGCTTCAATCTTGTTCTATTTTCCCAGCTATTTGATGTATACGGGAAGTTATGTAATCGGTTAGAAATTCGATGTTCCCGGCACTAATTAATCGATTATGTGTTCGCTCTCCCTCTAAAGTCAATCGGCAAAGGTTAGAACTCAGTATTTGGCTTCTGAATCCTTATACTACCTGCCCTACAGTGTACCTTAACAAAAATCTCATCCCTTTAAAAAACCAAGTCCGCTATCTAGGCCTCATACTCGACAAACGACTAACTTGGAATCCTCACACGAGACTGAAAAGACAAGAAATGAACAGACGTTGTAAACTTCTACTAAGACTATTAGACAAAAGATCCAAACTAACTTTGACAACAAAACGACTTATATACAACGCAATACTCAAACCTATGTGGACTTACGGACTCGAACTCTGGGGTTCTGCCAAGGCTTCCAATCTCCAGCGCATCCAATCCAAAATCCTTCGTACAATAGCCAATGCTCCTTACTACGTCTCCAACAAAACCCTTCACACTGACCTTAACGTACCTTTCATCACTGAAGTCGCTATATTCAAATATAAAAAATTATTTTCCCTTCTTAGTTCCCACAATAATCCTCTAGTCCGTGCCCTCCATTCTGCCATACTTCCCCAACGACGGCTTGAGCGTCAATGGCCTAGCGATCTCCTGAGCAGAAGCAGTGATAGTGATTAGCTATAAACGAGAGAAAAACAGTGACTAGGGAGTTTCACTACTGGGTGATTTCTCCCCTCATGACATGTTGACATTGCCATTACCTCTTTATTAGCACATTTGCATGTTGTATTTATGTGTATACAGTTGTAAATAGCTATTTGTAAATAAAAAAAAAAAAAAAATCCTCACAAAATTTTGTGTCGCTACCTACATTACATCAGCAGTTATTGTCATCATTGAGTTGTGACCCCCCGCCTGTTCGGCTGTTTGGGCTGAAAGTTAATAGGTGTCGTCCTTATAGGACTTTGAAATTACATATAAAATTTCATGTCAATACATTCATTACAACGGCAGTTATTAGAGTTTTTTTAGCTATTAAGATTTGATGATACTTCGGAGTCAATGATTTCTTTAGCAGTGTTCTAATGAGACAGCAGTTGTAAAACGTACTCAATACTTTGGTCAGTCCGTTGGTGCTGAAGTGCGGTTGTAGCTCTTTTTTGAGTTTGTCAGTCACTCTGTTAAGGTTTCGTTTGTCACTTGGCTATCTAGTCCGTTACCCCAACATTTCTCTGTTATCAAACTTCTGATATGAAGCGGCAAGTTTTGGTTACGAATGGTAGGCTTGGTGGCAGTTGGTCTTGTACTATCTTCAACTGATGTTTGTATGCGATAAGTTAACTTTGTATATTTAAATTAATTAAAATTAAATTTATTTTCCAGTTTTTTTGTCAAGTCTTCCTCCTAATCCCTCTCTTTTTTTTTGCTGAAAATTGATAGGTGTGGTCCTTGTAGGGTTTTGGCTACAGATATAAAATTTCGTGTCGATACATTCATTCTATCGGGAGTTACATACAGACTGATTTTTTTTTTTTTTTTTCAGTTTTGGAACAGGCAGTCGGAAAACATAATATTCCATTGAAACTCAGCATCGAATTTCTGAGCGATTGCATAAATTCTCTTTTATTTCGTAAAGCTGAGGAAGTATAATGTCCTGTTTGTCTGTGAACACTGAATTCTGGATATATATATATATATATATATATATATATATATATATATATATCCAGAATCCCCCCCCCCCCTCCTATATGACGACGACGGACGAGATCTATCGATTTTCAGCCAAATCGGTCATAGGGGGAGGGGGGGGGGGGGGGGCTTAAACCAAAAACTAATAACTGTCGATGTAATCAATGTTTAGACATACAATATAGTCTGAGAATTCAGAAGGTCCTACGTAAGTAAGTCGACTATTGATTTTTAGCTTTTACGGTGGATTTTTTTTGGAGGGAGAGCGATAACTTAATTTATTAATTTAATTCATGCTTAGAAATCTCAATGCCGGTGAACTCCGCCATTCTACTAATTTCACATATTATTTTGTATTTATTTACTGTTTTTTAATTGTTTTCAGGGATGTTTTTGAATCCTGGGTAGCGTCTAATGCGGCTGTGAAAAAATAGACATTTGTGCGGAATTTTAGTGACCCCACTTTGTACAGTTTATATAATAAATAATATTATAATTATACATATATTATATAAATATTTATAGCGGCTTTATTGCCGTCCATCAATATTATATTTGTAGCGGCTTTATTGCCGTCCATCAATATTATATTATATTAAAATTATTGTTTTTAATTATTTTTTATGTTGAAACAAGATCCTTACAAACAATAACTATTTGTATACTATTATTAAAAAATTTATATCTTTTTGGTTATGGTGAAGAATTTATAAATATTTAGAATAAGAACATTTTTTATGAAATTTTTGTAGTAATTATTTTTATTTATAAAAAAATTGTTGTATATAGAAGTTATAGCTTTTTGTTTTTAATTATTATTATTATTATTATTAATCATCTTTGCCATAATCAAATAGATATAAAAATAAAAAATTTATAGGAAGATGAGGAGTAATTGTATAAATAATAATATTTAAAAAATAAATACCCTCAGTTTCCTGTAAAACCCCATTTTTCAATATTAAATATAGTGGTTAGTTTATTAGAAATAGAAATGTTTATTGTCAAATAAATAATATCTTTGAACGAGGCAACATAGGAAAAAATTGTTAATATGACGCGAGTCTAAAATGTGACTCGGTACTTAATTATATATATATATAACAATATGCTCATACTGTTACTTAATTTCAAGTTTTTTTTTTTTTTTTAATGTAAATAATTGACTTGAAAAATGTAAATCAGAAATGTTAAAACGTATTTGGGGTGACAAGATACCTAGGGGAAGTATTTTGTAAACTTTGCGACTTCTCCACTCATAACGAAATACATGTTAACAAAAAACTGCAACTATAGCATAACAATTGGTTGAAATAATTGTAAGGGGGAAGTTGTGTAATCGGTTAGAGATTCTATGTTGAGTTTTCTCTCAAGAAAGAGTCTATAGTCTCTTTCTGAAGAGTCTATTCTCTTCAGCGAGAGAGCGGATTACAGTTCGATCTGGGGAAGTGTATTGTCGAAGAGATCCTCTAGGTATCAGGTATCTTGTGTTCTCCCTGTCCCAAAATATTTTATTACTGGTCAAATACGGAAATTAAGTTTTTAGAGTGTTCGTTATTGTTTATTCATGTTTTCTTATTATTATTATTATTTTCTATGTTATTTGGAGACAACCTGATAATCAGAATATTGTAGAATTGTAGATCAATTCATCTGTGGGTTACCAGAAATCCTTTATTCTATGGAAACTTTTTTTTTTTTTTTGTAAAGAAAAAATATATATATTTTTGTAAACATAATTCAACATTCACAATTGTTAATAATAGAGAACCCTCGATAAATAAATGTTTTCACATCATCGTCTATGCAAAACAACTTGAACCATTTTAGTTGAAATATCTTAGTTCATATGATTTTTTTGTCCAGCATAGTCTACATGTTACATTATTTATTTGTTTAAATAAAATAAGTATATAAATAATAATTTCTTGACTTATATGTTTGTATGTCTTAAGATCTGGGTTTAGCGTCTATTGTTAGATCACACTTAGTTGACGTTAGAGAGCGTTACAAGCAAATCAACTAACAGAAGAAATAGTAATAACAATAAAATAAATTTGTCGGTGAATCACCGGCAATGTACTTCCCCAGAACTACTTAACTTTCCCTCCAAAACCAGTCGTCCGTTTGCGCTAATATTCAACTGTTAGCTTACATAGAGGCTACTAAATCCAGGTACTAAATTTTGTGTCGATACATTCATTACATCGGCAGTTATTAGAGTTTTTGATTTAATCCTCTCCACTGATCCCCCTCTCTTTTGACCGATTTAGATAAAAATCGATAGATGTATGAGGTTTTGGTCACACATAAAATTTCGTGTCGATACGATACATTCATTCTATCGGCTTACCATCCCTATGGTCGATGTGGTTTAAAAACATAATGTGTCGTCGTTAGAGGGTTCTGGATTGACATATAAAATTTCGTGTCGATAACTGCGCATGTAATTACATAACTTCCCCTATACTTTGTATAGTTGTGGAAGTAACAGCTGTGATTGTTGCCCGAGAAATTCACAATCTTCTTGCCTTTCTTTTTTTAACGAACATTAATTTGAAAGTACATTTTACTTGCACTATGACCGGCTATAACTTTGCCCCCGCGATCTCTGACCGATTCGCTCTAATGTCATACAAATGTACAATTTTTGTACCAGGAGATTTGTTAGAACATTTTTAATATTCTTATTTATTTTTATACATGGCCAATAATTTATTTTATATAAACTGTTTGAAAGTGAAGACCGGAGATAACAAATAATTTTTAAAAAAAAATATTAAAAATAAGCTTTGTATATCAATCAAGAAATATTTAGACATTAAAAAACAAAATGTCATTCCTTCAAGAGTATAAATTTGTTTACAAAATATTGAAACAATAATAATAATATGAGATTTTATAATAGCAAAAAATGCATTGCTATACTTTTGTGAAAAATTAATTTTCACAAAATTAAATTTGAAAAAAAAAAAAAAAAAAAAAAACGTTAGTTATTATATAATTATCTAAAGATGGTACAGATAGAGACACAGTGACCATTATGTAGAATAGTTATATTATAAGAAATAATAAACTGTATTACTAGTTTGGATAGTCTGATTTTTATAAAAAAATAAATAACCAATACTCCAAAATGTTTCATATTTATAAAATAAAATACCTCACTCCTCTTCCCTTTTATTTTTTAGAGAAAATTGCTTTGGCAGAAAACATTTCTTCGCTTTTTCGTTCTTAATTTGCCTACCTAGTAGGCACCTCCAGGTTTTTGTAACACCTATGGGCCTCAACCGGAACACGCGATGTTGATCTTAGAAGGCAAGCACGCTTCCTCTGAGCTGTCGGCGCTCGATCTGTGTCGGTGGAGTGGAAAACTAATAAAATAAATAAAAACAGAGAACTTGTTTAACTAATATATTGTCTAATTTCACAAAAAAAAAAAAACATTTATGTATATGTAAAGTGTACCGGTTTCGGCTTATGCCATCCTCAGCACATTGTATTTATTTATGTCATATTTATATGACAAACTAGCAAACTTTAAACTTTGTGCTGACGTTGGCGTTATCCGAAAGTGTATAGTTTTGTGAATTTGGACAATAAAAAAGTTGAACACATTCCTGCTTTTATTTTAAAAGTTTCTTTGTCAATGCTTACCTAAACATTTTTCTGGGAATGTTTATCATATGTCAATACAAAGATAAATATGAAGGTGAAACAGAATTTTTATAGCAGACCTATTTGCATTATTTACAGATTGAAATGTTGGCCAAAAGAGGCGCAGATAGATGGAGTTGATCTCCATTGCTAAATATACAATAATGGCTAACAAATTAAACAAATCAATCATATATATAAAGCTGAAAATGTCTGCGCGTTGTATAACTATATATACTGTATAACTATAACTCACGAACGGCTTGATGGATTTGATTAATTATTTTTTAATTTGTTCGTCATCGTCTGTGGAAGGTTATATGCGTATTAGTACCTCAATATCTGGTCCATCCCAGCATCCACCCACGCAATCTTTGTAACTCAAAAACCACTGCAATGATTAATGAGGAATCTTTTTGAATAGATAAGTTTTATCTACCGGAAGATTAAGGTCTATTTTTTAATCAACCCCTGGTCCATCCCAACATCCACTCACGCAATCTTTGTAACTCGAAAACCATTGCAACGATTAATGAGAAATATTTTTGAATAAATTAGTTTTAGCTCCAGGATGGTTGAAGTCTATGTTTTAATCAACCTGGTGGTCACAAGCGTTCTCAAGTACGCACTTGAGGCTAGGACGTCCACTGATGCTAAGTATTTACTAGCTGTGGTTTCCGCCGTTGAATGCCGCGTACTAGCCATGGTGCCCAGGGGTCCTAAAAACTTACTAGCTGGGATGTCTGCCGTTGAAGGACTATAAGCGTTATTCCGTATGAATAATTAAAAATTATAACATCATGAATGTACTATTGAAGAATTGAAATGGATTCGAACGAGAGATATTAGGTGAAAGTTCCCCGGGCAACGCCGGGTATTACTGCTAGTACGCTTTAAAATTATGCCCCAAATGCCCTACTGTCACTAGTGATTAATTTAGTCAACATTTTTTTTATAAACGTGGTGACGAGAAGGGGCCAGGCCAAATGATTGCAGGAAAAGTCAAATTGTTCACACTATTTCACTTTTTGATATTAAATTGGATGACATTTTCTCACAGGCTCTGGAACATCAATAACTCTACAAAAAAAAAAAGAAAAAAAAGACAAATTGTAGAAAATTGAGGTAGACAAAATGAATGATGGCTTCTTGTAGATGTCCCAGAATCTGTGAGAGGATATCTATCATCTTTCAACAAGATGGAGCCACACCGCACTTCTCAATTGGAACAATACACTTATCCAAATTGGATAGGATGAGGAGGAAGACACGTGGTCTCCGAGGTCTCCACTTCTTACGCTCACGGTTTTTTTTCGTTTGGGTTTATAAGAAGAAGTATACAAGACGGAAATTGAAGACGAAGCATCCTCAAGTCGTAAAATGGCCAAAATGAATTAAGTGTACTCTGACCATCTCTCAAGCCATCTGCTCACTGTGAAGAAGTTGGGAGCTCAGGACTCTAATACTTTCGGTATTATAAAGATGTGGGTTTTATGATATCTCGTAAAATTGTGTATGTTCTCGGTTAAATCAACTTAATCTACTTCTTTGAGGAATCATTCACGAGATAACTGCATTAAATCATTTATCCACTACGGCAGACTATTCCAAGTGAAGAGGGTGTTTTCGGTTAAATCAACTTTGAAGAGGCATCATTCATGAGTATTTCAAAAAGTGTGGTTAATAATTAGGTAGGTGTGTATAAAAATTAGGTAAGTGATGGGGAATGATTAGGTAACTAAGGGAAAACCCAAAAAAGGATTAACAATATTCATTTTCATTCCTTCCTATATATTTAGAAAATATATGATTAATAATGATGCAAACATAATTTATTTATTCCAAAAACTGGGTTTACCCGATTAATGCAAAAGTAAAAAAGTGCTGCCCTGAAAAGTTTTAACGTTATGAATGATTCGATGAAGAAATGAGTAGGTGCTTGTCTCCGGAACCGTGGAGGGCAGTTTGCGCATTCAAAACCATTACAATTAAAATAAACTTCTTCTGAATTCAGGTTGAAATAATTTTATATCATCAATAAGTGAAAACAAGTGTCAACTATTTCCACTTTTCCTTCATTTATTTGCATGGCTCCCGTCTCATAAGACCACGTTTTTTAAATTTTAATGTTCACTGTAAATTGACAACTTGAGGTAATAGGATATATAATTTTAAAGCGTATTGATTGGCGATGTTTTAAAAATTACTTAAAAAATTTCCAAAAAATTAGAAGATAGATTTTTTGTAGGAAATTCATCGAACTGTCCATCAGACTTGAGAAAAATTAGAGATACAGATGATTGGAGTGCTTCCTTCGTCTGTAACTGTTAGGTTGTAATAACTAGAAAATTGGAGCAATGTAGAGCTGTGAATCCTTACGCAACTCAAAAATAATAAAATTTGTTCAAATAAGTAAGAATAACGTCTGGGGGCCGAAACGGCCGCGCCTAAATGTCCGAAACCCATCTGTAGAAAGCTCATTTTTCCTGTACGAAGTGCGGGTACATAAGGACTTTAAACCAAAAAAAATCTACAAGAATATTGTCAATATATAATTCCATTAAATATAAAACAATAATAATGTCGTTCTTATACACAGTATACGAAATAAATAAATGTACATTTTAAGGAATGATAACTAGATAATCTATGATGAACATAGAGTGGGGACTGTCGCCCAAAGTCACTTTACCATAGAGTGGGACTGTCGCCCAAAGTCACTTTACCATAGACATTTGGCTTTGGCTTTCTTTTTCCAATTTTTCAAAATGTTTCCTTGCATTTCTTATGTTGATCAAAGTTGCAGCGGATGCTAAAACAAAGAATGAATATGATTACAATAAGAATAAATAATATATATAATAGAAAAAATACATCTCAGAACAAGACACTGGAGGATTCCACACAGATATAGACAATAAAAAATAATAGGATGGACAGAAAATATATATATAAAAAAATATTGTATATATATATGAAAATATATATAAATTTCACTATTACTAGACAAAACCTACGTCTACGCGTCTCCAGCTCTCCAACATAATCCAGCCATTAAAAATCTACGAAACTTTCCTTACACACCGATTGGCTAACCATGTCAGCTGATCCACAGCCTTCTGTAAGGGGCCCCACACAAGTTCAGTTTTTAACACAGGCCTGCTTGCGCAAATTGGCCTGTGCTGCTTTTTGGACCCACACGTACAGTTCAACTGTCCAGATATTTGCTCAGTTCACAATGTGATGTTGCCTGCCTCCTTCTCCTCGCTTGCGCTATTAAAAAGAAGCAACAGAAGAAATGTTCTGTAAACAGGACCAAATGAACGAAAAGTTGGCTGTTAAAAAGAAACCTGTTGTCTCACATCAGTTTACTAGAAGACTTGAAATTGTGTCTCCTGATCTGTGAGAAACTTCAACAAATTGAAATACCACAAAGTGAGCGTATAAACATCATCTTCACCAGCGCCACTTCTTTTGCTGTTGCTTATTTTTTCTAATTCTTTCCGAAAGGAACTCCTCAAATTGTTTATTTTTTTTTACAACCGCCTCTCTGTTCGCTTCACGCTCCGTCTCTTGCAGTTTCTTGATTAGCACCTCATAAGCAGCCGATTTTTTGTTTCGATCAGAATACTCCTTGCTTTTAACTTTCCATAAGCACGGCAAAGATTTGTATAATTCGATGAATTCGGCGTAGGATTCTCTATCCATGGTTTAGAAACTGACAAAAAAAAAACTGGAAACTTCGTACTGAACTGAACACGTAGCCTGAACTGACCCACATACGTGCAAACTCACTGGTCTGCGCAGGTAAAAATCAAACACAAATTGAAATTGCTCAGGCCAGGCCAGCGGCCTGTGCAGCCGGCTTGAACTATCCACAGACGCTCAGTAAACCTGGTTTGCGCAGGCTGGCTTGAACTATCCACAGACGCTCAGTAAACCTGGTTTGCGCAGGCTGGCCTGTGTTAAAAACTGAGCGTGTGTGGGGCCCTTAACGGAGGACCCGGGACTTGGGCGATTTCCGTCGGCCACCGGCAGCTCCTGCCTACATCCCCACTACTACTCACACCCTAGAGAGGGAGTGGGGAGATGGGAGCAGTTACTGCCTGGACGAGGGAGAGACAGGATCAGAGTCGGCCAGCAGAGTCTGCCATCAGGGGCTGCCATCAGAGAGTCTGCCACCAGGGGTAGTGGGCCGGGCGTGTTGGGTGTCGTCCTGATGCTAATGTACATAAAATAAATGTCATGCACTGGGAGTGAGTGGACTTATTCAATTTCTTCCCGATGCCCTGTACAATTTCCCCGGCAAAGTGAGGCGCACTAAGGGCAGAGAGGTCCGACTTAAATGGTGTTTCTGCTAACTATATCGGCCTCCACTTTTACAGTGACATCTACATTATAGTCTTTACTTAAATATTATAAAACATTAAAGTCTATATATTTTGGATATCACACTACAGTAATAAAGGGATTTATGGTCATACTTAAAAATTTTTTCTCATTAATTCGAAAACGGGACAAAAAAGCACTGAAATTATTGATATAAGTCGACAGTATCTGTACAATGTTGAGAGAAATCGAGATTCTATCGTGTAAAGATTATTTGGCCAACGTTTCAGAAACTATTTATTTCCTACTTCGGGACTTTAAAATGACTTGAGTGGATGAGTGTGGTGAAGATGGTATGTGTTTGTGTCTGTTAGTGAACCAAAGTGTCTCATAAGTTCACTATTAGACATAGACAAATCACAGTTTTTTTTTCCATTTGAAACCACGGAATTTCGACTTCTGTCAACGTAGCACCGAAACCTTTCGTCACAATAAAAATATTTGTAGAGGATTTGCTTTGTAGACAAATTCTTTACATTCGATCAAATGCTCTTCTATTGTTTTTGAATTATAAACCAAACTTTAACAACATCTAGCAAAATATATTATAGTAAACACAAATATATAAAAGAAGGTAAAAAATCCTGGTACAGGCCCCTGTTTGATTCACCTGTTTGAGTAGGCGCATCTGAATTGAAGTGTAATGTAATGAAAATAAATTTTATTATTCTGGGACCAAGGTCCCCTAAGAATAAATACAAAAATAAAAGGAAACAATGAAAAAAGTAACAGTATGACGTACAAAGAATAAATACAACATTTTTTTCACCTTTATTACTTAATTTCCAACTATGAATTACTTCACAACTAGGAAATATGAACACAACTAAGAAAAACAGTAACACCACTTGAGTCTCTTGATGAGACGGCTGGTCAACACCACCGCCTCCTCAGGGGTCCTCCTCAGGCAGGAGGTCACGCGGCCAACGACGATTCAGTCGCCGAGGAGGTCTGCCCGGCAAGGATTGCTTCCACCAGTGTGTTTGGATGTGACGTGAATTTGTTGTGCAAATTTGTGTATAATTGTTGTCTAACTTCGTGTAAGAATGGTATGTTCAGGTCATGATGTAATGTTATGTTTGATACGTAGTAAGGGCATTGTGTGATTGTTCGGAGGATTTTATTTTGGATGGCTTGAATTCTTTTGGTGTGTGAGGGCTTAGCTGAACCCCAGAGCTGAACGCCATACGTCCAGATGGGTCTGATAACGGTCTTGTAAACACCCAGTTTGTGGTTGAGGCGAAGTTGAGATCGCTTGTCTAGTAGTCTTTTGAGTAGTCCAAATCGCCGTTTCATTTTCTATCGAGTCTGTGAAACATGTTTATTCCATGTCAGTCGTCTGTCAAGATAGAGTCCTAAGTATCGTACGTCTTTGTCATGTTTCAGAGGGACATTATTCAGCCATACAGTTGGGCAGTCACCGCGCCTCAAGGCGAATGTAACATGAAGGGATTTGATCTCATTTATTTTTACCTTCCACAGATGCAACCAACCCTCTAGAAGGTGTAAGTGCTCCTGCAGAGATTTGGATGCGTCCCCAGCCGATTTATTAGTAGCTAAAATTGCTATGTCATCGGCATAGGTGGCTAACACCGTCTCAGGCGATGTTGGGATGCTGGATGTGCTTGCAACATAGAGAAGTGGACCCAGAATGCTCCCCTGTGGGACACCAGCTCTTATGGGTTGAACGTCAGAGTGGACACTGCCCTGTCTGACCTGGAAAAAACGATCATCCAGGTAGGAGCGGAGGAGACGATAATATCCGTCAGGGATCACATGTTTCAGCTTATACAGCAGCCCAACATGCCAGACACGGTCGAAAGCTTGACTCACATCCACAAATGCTGCAGAGCAATAACACTTCCTTTCCAAAGCAGAGGAAATCTCATCAACTAATCTGTGACATTGTTGAAGTGTTGAGTGTTTCTGTCGGAATCCAAACTGATGATTCGGAATAAGGTCGTGTTCTTTGAAGAGAGGTAATAGGCGGCTAAGAAGAATTTTTTCAAAGAGTTTAGAAGGAGTGGGAAGAAGACTTATGGGGCGGTATGAAGAGAGCAAGTGTTTAGGTTTATCTGGTTTCGGGACTAAAGTAATGATAGAAAATTTCCAAAGAACTGGGAAGTAGGAAAGGCGAAGGATGCAATTGTAAATGTAAGTAAGAAAGATGACAGCTTTGCCCGGAAGATTTTTCAACACTCTGGCAGTAATGAGATCATAGCCAGGGCTCTTCTTGTTGGGAAGCAGAAGGATAGCCTGTTGCACCTCAGACGGAGTGATGGGTTTCGGGGGTAAACTCAGTTGTAGAGGTATATTGAGGAAGTCGTGTATGTGTTTATGAAGTGGATGATGAATGTCATGAGGTGTAAAAGTGTCTGTTAAGTTGTGAATTGTGAATACATATAGATAAATACATAATTAATAAAACGAACAGCTTAATTATAAAGAAAAAAAAAAAAAGAATGTATATAAATGTGAATAAAATAAAAGAAATTAATAAAAATAGATAGAGCATAATACAATGTTGGTTAAATATAAAAGAGAAGGAAGGATACCCAGACAAGGTTTGAAATAAAATTAATTTTAGAGAGTAGGGGCTAGATAGAGAAGTGTGAGGAGAGAGAAGAAGAATAAAAATATTAATAATAAAATAAATGAATTAATGATAAAAATATATGACGAGGTTAGAATCAAAAAATCAAAATGGTCCAAGTGACATTTTTGAAAATTTTTCGTTTAAGTGCATAATCTGGTACAAAAACGATGTTCTGTTCAGGAAAAAAGGATAATTCTAGGCTTTGCCTGTAAAAATGAATAAAACAAAAAAAAAAAAAAAAAACTTTTTAGAGGAGGAAGGATTAGTGTAGGAAAAGAGCACAAAGGATTCTAAGGATTCTTCAATAGCCTCTAAATGTGAGGAACATCCAGTTCTTTGTGGATTTTGTGAATCCAGACACGAACACAGGATGGGTTTTACTCAAAACGGGTTCTGACTTGGCCCATCGTCACGTGAAGCTCTCAGACTTTTTATTCCCATTTATATAGGCATATTTAAAACTTACGTATTTTTGGATCCGACGTGATGACCATAACGTAAGTATTTGATGTAAATATGTCAATAAATGCAGCAAACTTTGAATTTCTCACTTCCATGCTCTGGAATTGTGCTGCCACTTTACTGTAATATACAAAAAATACAAAAGTGAAAAAGTATTTTAAAACGTATACCAGGTGTCCTTTTGAGATGGAATTTCTCATGAACATATAACATTATCGTGTGTCAGAAAGTATATGGTCCTACATGAAATTTTAAAGCTGTACCGAATCTGAAGTATCCTGTATAAAATTATTTCGAAAAAATGTTAATAATTTAAAACTAGAGAGAAAAATATTAAATAAGTATTTTTATTTTTTCGATAACGTTATCTGTTCAAGAGAAATTCAGCTGGGCGAAGAAAGAAGAATTTCGAAGAACTAAACAATTTTTTTTAAAAGAGTATAACTCATTAACGAATCAACTTCTTTAAAGCCCATCCCCACTTCTGGAAAGCAATAGATATAATTTTAAAAAATCAAAATTCAATAAAACTGTTTCAAGTTTGAGGAATCCTCTTTCAATCCTCTTTAGGAATATAATTTTTCCCTCATTGTTCAATAAGGAAAAAAAAAAATATGTAACCATAATTTAAAAATCGTGTTCCATAATAAAAGAGGGCGCCAGTAGCATGCGTGCTTGCTTACTGAGCTCAAGATCGCGGGTTCAGGACCCGGTACTTATTTTATTTTATCTGGAAGGTAAGACAAACTTCAGCACGCCGCCCTTCGGATGAGACGTTAAACGATGGTCCCGAGCCTGCACGATGTCAGGTACTCTTTAAAGATCCCTATCTCATAAGTGAATACAAATTTCGAGAAGGCAAAATTTAGGACTCCCATAGTAGAGTCGGCATCATGTTCTCAAGAGTGTCGAAAGAGCGCTCTGGCAGTAGGCGATATGACCTTGAAGTTAAAGCCTGGTCATAATAACCATAATAAAAGCTTCAATTTTTTTTATTTTCATGGTACAGCTCCTCTACCACTATCCTATAATTTTTATCGAAATTACATTTGTTAATTTAGATATATATATTTTGAATAATTCGCTCTCTTTTGTCTTTTTGTTTATAAGTTTCGCTCCTGAGGAAGCGGCCAGATATCGCATCGACATATATTTCGCACATTGTGACCTGAGGAAGGGAAGAACGTCCCGAAATATCTCCATGAAAGAAGACACTTCTGGAAGAATTATAAAAAATATTTATCAGAATTTAAACTATAATTAAAACTGTATTTATTAAATATTATTTGTGTACTAATTTATTTTCCATTTTTTTTTTTTCCTATTATTGTTATTACTAATTACAAGTGTTCGACCCTAAGAATTAATATCTATTTATGTATTTAATTTATTAGCTATCTTAATGTAAACATTCTTATGATGTATCCTATTACCATTAACGAAAATAAATATTATTATTATTATTTGGTGTTTTTCTTTGCTGCTTCAGCAGTCCATCACTGTATTTCTCTTGAAAAATTAAGCGCACCTTTTAGAAAAGTTTACTTTGATTCGTAGCTATATTTTTATCAGAATATTGCTGGAGATGCTTTCAGCAAATGAGTTATAGGAATTGAATGTCGACACTCGAAGCCATGTGTTAAATTCAGAGACAATCCCGCAGAATATTAGACAAGCGGCGACAGTACTAGGCATAGATGAAGAATTGGAGATATACTAAGTGAACATTAATTTTGTCTATTCTAAAATATTTTATACACAGACAACTAGTTGTCATTATTTTCACTATATTCACCACAATGTACACCATCCTCAGATATACCGTCAGATATTGTATGTTGGGTTTTCACAGGAATATATTTTTGGTTAATTCCGGCATTTCTTCCAGAGGTGTCTTCTTATTCTTTTTTTCCGACAATATCTCGGGACTCTTACCAAGTCCCTTTTTCCGGTCCCGAAATATTGTCGGAAACAAGAATAAGAAGACACCTCTGGAAGAAATGCCGGAATTAACCAACAATGTAACATCCCAGAGAAGTTTAAGAAACACATTTCATATATTCCTAAAGTGAATTTCATGATTGTGAAAATGAGAAGGAAAAATGTCTGTCTGTCTGTGTGTCTACGAACGCGATAACTCCTGATAGAATTGGTATATACTCTAAGGGGTTAGTTCCGCCAGTAAATATATTACTGTTGTCATACCTTTCGGTGGAAACCGTTGTAGTACAACATTAACAGTGGCTTAAAGATGATATCTTCACATCGAAAACGATCGCCCACAGTACTCGACCAGCAGCAGCCAGTGACGACGGTTTCCGCCGAAATGTATGACAACAGCCTAATAGAATTAATGTATCGACACGAAATTTTATGTGTATATTACGAACCCCTTAAGGACGACACGTATTGATTCTCAGTCAAATCGGTCAAGAAGAGCCTATAAAAATAGGATAAAAGCGCTTTAAGTCTCTTTCAGCCACATGGTTATTAAAAAAGCACTTAATGACACTTTTTATTTTCTCAGTTTTACAAAGTATAGAGGAAGTTATGTAATCGGTCAGTTTGATGTTGGAGTTTTCACCGAAATTTAATGTTTTCCAACCCCGCCCCCTTGAGTCCAAGTAATTTATAGTAATTAAGGACATTTTTCAGCAGAATCGGTCAAAGGGACGACGAGAAAGGGCTAAAATACTAACTACCTATAGATTTTTAGACCAAACAGTCGATTGGTTTTGGAGGGAAAACAAACACTTGAATCATTCGATCTGAGGAAGTACGTTGCCGGTGATTCACCGAGTGTTTTTTATGCATATTTCTCTTCAGTAAGGGCAACCCAAGTAAACCTTCGCTCTCAATTCAGGTCCTTCATTAATATGAGTCTATGAATACAATTTTTCTATGAGACCACAATTGAGGGTTTAGGGACACTTCAGTGAGAGTAAGTTCGCTCTCTCCCTCATCTGTGATTATAAATACCAGTTTAAAACTCTTGAAGCATCTACCTTAAAAGGACAAACTATCACGGCGACTTCAACGCCAAGCTATTCTTTTTCAAAAGAAAAGACAGTCCGAACTGCGTGTGCGGTGGCGTCGAGACTGCGGAATACGTAGTCATCGAATGTCCACTGTACGACCGGCCTAGGGCGGCGTTGATACGCTTGACCGGATCGTACCTGGGACTGACCCTGCAGCAGCTGGTGGCCGAGTCTAGTTACCCGGCATTCACCCAATTTGTAGCGGAGTGGAGGAGGCGAAAAAACGCCTCCTAACCTCGAGCCTTGGCGGTCCCCAGGTGACAATAACATCTGGCGGTCCTAACCCGGCATTAAGTTTCCGAGTTTCAGTGCACTCCAGAAACTACAGCTATGGTTCCTCCGCAGGGACGAAGAGGGTGTTATGGTCCCAGACCAGGGACGAAAGCACCTAAGAGCTCAAGGGGGTGGTTTTAATGGAAAGCCAACACGAGGTACACCACACTGTTGGGAATGCACATGCATCCCTTCGTTGTAAGTAGATCCATCGAAAAAAAAAAGGACAAACTATAATCGTATATATTTAGACCAATATAGTGAAAATGTTAAGAAGTCTTTGTGTGTATCCTCTTAGATCATCTCCTCCTTTGACAAAATGAAGAAATCAAATTAATATTACCTGCAGCTCAGTTTGAATTGTTTAATAATATTTGAAACTTTTTCAAAACGATGAATGTCTCGGTGGGGCTTCAATTCGTAATGTGATATAACAAGAAATGTAGCTCGTTCAAAGAGCAATACTTCATCTGCGTCGATAATATTAGCAAACTGCGTCAATGAAATTTCCAACTCCTTCACATTTGGTATTAACATGTACACAATAGATGACCAGGCCTGAAAAAAATAAAATCAAAACTGCATAAAAATATTATTAAATAAACAACTAAAAGAACAACAGTTTGGCATTGGTCTCCAAAATAGATTTGTATTATTTTTGTTAAAGTTTCGCCATTATCAAAACTTTTGTAACAAAATGAAACAATTTATAACCATTATGTTTTATATGGTAGTCAATATTAAAGAATGAACAATTAAACACCATTTGACCTGGCAACCAGGTCAAATGGTGTTTAATAGTTCAGTTTTTAATATTGACTACTGTTATAGATTGTTTAATTTTTTTACAACAGTTTTTAATGCTTGAATAATGGCAAAACGTTAAAAAAATATTATATAAATTTATTTTGTGGAGATCGAAGGCCAAACTGTTGTTTGTTTCAAACCAACTTCATCAAGTGAACATAATTATACTGGATCAAACCAAGGATATTCTTCAACTTCAAAATATAAGGTCATCCCATAAGTAATGTAGGTTTCTCTAATTGTTTTTATTATTTGCTTTATTAGGTCTCTAGTATGTATAAACAGTGAGAAAGGGTGTAGGGATATTACTGAAAAAATGTGAGAATTTATGGAGAAGGGCAAAATAATGAGTGGTAGTGGCTTAACTGCGGGCGAAGAAATTAGCAACAATACATTTTTAAGGTGTAACCAGACAATCACGAATGAGGCCTACTGCCAACAACTTGAACATTTGAAGCTAGCCTTGGAAGAAAAAACGTTTTCTGGTCAATACACACGGATTTTTATTCCACCAGGACAATGCGAGTGAACCTACACTGCAAAAACGACACTACTTTGGTTGAAATATATTAAGTCAGCAAACGTATTCTGCCGACATAGCCTCTTCAAATAGTCATATATTCCGGAGTCTCCAGAACTTTGTAACTGGCCAGCGGATAGATTGATCGGAAGAGGTAAAAAGGGCAGTTGTTTTATTCTTTGGATCAAAACTTTAAGAAACATTTTTAAAAGGGAATATAAAATTTAGAAATAAGATAGAAAAATGTTATAGAAAATACATCATTGATAAAAAATTAACACATCAATCTTTTTATTACTTTCTATCTCAGAATACAAAAACCGACATTACTTATGAGATGTCCTGATAATTAATCAATTAAAAAATACAATAAAAATGAAAATAAACCTTGTAAAGGGTTTCATCCCAAATAGAAGTGCGAAATACGGTACAGTCGATGGGCTTCGATCGAGTCTTCAGTTCTTTTTCACGAGTTGTGAATATCTAAAAAATAAATTAATAAATGAAAATATTAACAACTAATACAAACGATTTGTGAAACTGCTGTCGATATTCTAAATTTAAACTGCTATCGATATTCTAAATTTAAAAGATCATTTTACTCTAACGACTACTAGACAGACAAAATTAAGCACAAAACAAAAACTCTTTAATTACAAGAGCAATATTAGACCTATCTGGGCTTGCGGAGTGCAGAACAAAATCCTCCGCAACATTACACAATGACAACACATACTGTACAAGGACTTAGTAGTAAGTTCTCTACGCACCAAAACCCTCTAAGTCGGATGTCTTCTCTATCGACTCCTGGCGAGGCTCAAAAGACATTGACCAGGCGATCTTCTGGCGGAGGAAGCATAACCTAACACCCGCACTACACGTACCTATTTACTTTGTCATCTGTGCCGTTATTGTGAGAAATTATAAAAATAAAATCAAAGAACCTGTCTCGGGAATTTTCGGTTTTTGAAAAGAATTTTATTTATTCGTCTGAATCAATGTTATCCCCTTCAAAATAGTCCCCATGAGATATTATACACTTATGCCAGCGCTTCTTCCAATACCCCAAACACTTCTGGAACTCGATCTTCGGGATAGCATTTAGCTCTCTCAGCGATGCGCTTTTAATCTCATCTATGCTTGTAAAACGACGGCTCTTTAAGGTTCTCTTTATTGTTGGGAACAGAAAAAAGTCACAAGGAGCCATGTCTGGCGAATATGGAGGATGGGGCATCATTACAGTGTTGTTTTTGGACAAAAATTCACGAACGGTGCATTATCGTGGTGCAAAAACTATGAATTGTTTCGCCAAAAATGTTGTCGTTTTTTTCGGATTGCTTCACGCAAACGGCTTTGCACTTGTAGGTAGTACTCCTTATTGATCGTTAAACCTTGTGGCAAGAACTCATGGTGCACTATGCCGTCAAAAAACATGCTGGGGCGTCCAGGGAGCTAACAATGTACACAGATTACTTTATTTTGGAAACACTGGGTCGGAAAGCATGAAAATGTGCATTGGTGAAAATTCAACATAGAGTTTCTGACAAATACATAACTTCCTCTATACCTCATAAAGCCAAGGAAGTAAAAAAAAGTTTTACAAAAATACATCAGTAGCAATTATAGTTACCATGTTCCTCATATCTTCTTGAATTAAATCCATTTTGTGAATGAGACAAAACACCTTTGCCTCAGGGGAATTTTGCAAAATTGCATCAAGACAGTTCTGGTAGTAATGAAGATCTCTTTCAATTTCCCGACTTTCCACGTCAAAGACATATATTAAAACTTCCACATTTCGGAAAATATTGTCCCTTTGACTTGCAAAATAATTTTCCATGAAAGCTTCTTGTCTGTACAAAAATTAGAAATTAATTAAGATGATAGTGTTAAAAAAAAAAATGAATAAATTGTTTGGAAATCTAAACTTACCCTCCGCAGTCCCAAAGATTCAAAACCAAATTACCCAAAAATCTCACATGAGAATGTTCAACATCAACTAAACAAGGAAACAAATAATTATTGGATATCTAAAGTAAATAATCTATCAAAAATGTTTAACTTATATTTATTTATATTTTTTAGGAGGGGAAGAGATGAGGCTTGTGGTCGATAAAAACAAACTTGTAGAATTTCTGCCAAGCATTCGGCACTGAGCGTGCCTTCTTCAGTGCCTGTATTGACATATATACATTAACAATGAGTTTATATATGCATTTTCACAAATTCATTCACAAATTTTGGTTAGTAAACCTAACGATTGTTATACCTTTAGTTAACCAGCAATTGTATTCTTTTGCTATTCCCCGGTAGGAAAGTCCCCCTTAATGGGATTTTGTAATTTCGTTTCGCGAAAATTGACAAGACGGCTTCATGGTGAATATAAAAAAATAATACCTGCTCAGGTGATATATTGCAATAAACTGGCTCACATTAGGTTAGGTTAGGTTTTATGACTCATGCCCGGGTTTTAACTACGAGGTCATATCGCCTACTACCAGAGCGCTCGATATATAGATATATATCTGTCTCCATCTCAAAGTACTTAGATGCCTAATCCTAACCCTAATCCGGACATCGTACAGGCTCGGGACCATCGCTTAACGTCCCATCCGAAGGACGGCGTGCTTGTTTATTTTACCTCCCAGATGAAATAAACTAAGGGCCTCGGTCGAGTTTCGAACCCACGATCTTGAGCTCAGAAGACAAGCACGCATACCACTGAGCTACCGGCGCCCTCACCGACTTACAATGAAAGATAATGATTATTGTATTTTGTTTATAGACAGTTCAGTGAACTCAATCATGTTGTTTACATGGATTAAATATTGGATTAATTACTATTAAATTAATGAACCAACTGTTCAAATGCAGAAATTTCTTTTATTAAAAAAAATAATGTTTTAATTAAAATTTTGTTTGTTGATTATGTCTTATTCAGAAGAATAAAATAATATAAAAAAATTGCGTTATGACTTTCCCTAAAATTTTTAATGAAGTAAATCATCAAAATACTCAAATTACTCAAAGGTGTGAACGAATTTGTGAGTCACTGGTAACTCACTAATAATGTATATATGTCAATACAGGCCCTGAAGACACACTCAGTGCCGAATTCTTGGCAGAAATTCTACCTAGTTTGTTTTTTGTCGGCCACAAGCTTCATCTCTACAATATAGTTCATCTCAATAGTGTTATTATATTTATTCATCTCACCCGTTATATAGAAATTAATTTTTATAACATGCAAGAAATGTAAATTATTAAAATATAAAATTTACTTGTAGCTCCAAGTCGTCTGGTGTCCCTGGCGATGTAATTGGCAAATATTATAGATCTCATACTGGTTTTTCCCGAACCACTTTTTCCCATCAACAGCACCTTTAAAAAATATATAAATAATAATTATAATAATAAATTCAGATCTAATTATTAATAATAAACTTAAAGGGTTAATTACCTTCTTCTTCATTTTAGAAGTTTACAATAAAAGTATACACAAGTAAAATAAATGTAAATTAAATATATTGGAATTGTTTTGTTGTTGATAATATTTTTTACTAAAGCATAGTAAAACGCAATAGTGAAATCCTTTTTAGAAGAACAAACGTGAATTTTCTGAGTTATTATTGCAAAACGTCACTAGGCAAGAATAAAAAATAAGTGTCAAGAATTGTTCATAAATATTGAGACATAATTTGTAAGAATCAAGCCGTTATCAACAAATAGAGTAACCTGACATGAAGGTTACAGGTGGGAACAGTGCTGCCATAAAAAAAAAAAGCGTTATTATCTTAGACGGACCTTACACGTTCAATCTTGTATCAGTTCAATCCAGTTTTGCGATCCAGGCATGATTTTGAACGGGAGGGGGGGTTGTGGGGGGCCTAAGTATAAATGAATATCGCCCCCACCCCGGAACTCCCCCCTCCCCTCAACCGATATCGCTGAAATTTGACTGGTCATGTCTGCAGTGGATGTTAATTTTAAATACGAAATTTGATGTTGATACATTCATTACATCGGCAGTTATTGGGATTTTTGAAAAGGGCCCCCACCCCGGAACTCCCCCCTCCCCTCAACCGATATTGCTGAAATTTGACTGGTTATGTCCTCAGTGGATGTTAATTCTAAATACTAAATTTGATGTTGACACATTCATTACATCGGCAGTTATTGGGATTTTGAATTGAGCAATCTCTTAACTCCCCGTTCTCTTCCACCCACCTTCATATACTTTCATATCAATAAAGCTGAAACAGGGTTTGCTCCAGCATCACGCCCAAACCGCTGGACGGATCTTCATGATACTCCACATGTAGCATCCTTTAGACCCCGATTAAATGATAGGCTATGTGGCGTCCCAAAATTTTGAAGGGTAGGGGGGTTGTAAGGGGAGGCCTAAGCATAAAAATAACTCTAGCGCATTAATGGATGGACGGATTATCATGAAAGTTCACATGTAATATTCTTAAAAGCCAAGTTGAAAAATAGGCTATGTGGCGTCCATAAAGTTTGAATGGGAGGGGGTGTTGTGGGGGGCCTAAGTATAAATTAATATCGCTCTTTCCCCGGAACTCCCCCCTCTCCTCAACCGATATCGCTGAAATTTGACTGGTTATGTCCTCAGTGGATTTTAATTTTAAATACGAAATTTGATGTTGATACATTCATTACATCGTCAGTTATTGGGATCTTTGAAAAGGGCCGCCACCCCGGAACGTCCCCCTCCCCTCAACCGATATCGCTGAAATTTGACTGGTCATGTCCGCAGTAGATGTTAATTTTAAATACGAAATTTGTTGTTGATACATTCATAACATCGGCAGTTATTGGGATTTTTGAAAAGGGCCCCCACCCCGGAACTCCCCCCTCCCCTCAACCGATATGGCTGAAATTTGACTGGTCATGTCCGCAGTAGATTTTAATTTTTAATATAGTGCTGGCTCATTAACGGTTGGTCAGATTGTCACGAAATTTCACATGTAGTATTCCTGAAGGCCAAATAGAAAAATACACTATGTGACATCTTAAAAATTTAGGGGGGAGAGGGGGGGGGGGGTTTAGCATAAAAACAATTCTGAATGATTAAAGGGTAATCGGATTGTCATGAATTTCACATGTAGTAGTAGTAACTATGTATTCGCTGTGGGGTCCACTGTTGCAAGGCATTTACTAGCTGTTATGCCCAGCGTTCCTAATATCGTATTAGCTGTGGGGTTCGCTGTTGCAAGGCACTTACAAGACATTTACTAGCTGTGGGGTGCGCTGCTGCAAGGCACTTACAAGACATTTACTAGCTGTGACTTCCCATGTAGCATTCTTTTGAGCCCGATTGAATATTAGGCTATGTGGAGTCCCAACATTTTGATCGGGATTGGGGGTTGTAAGTGGGGCCTAAGTATATAAATAGTGCTAACTCATTAACTAATGGTCGAAATGTCATGAAATTTCACATGTAGTATTTTTAAAAGCCAAATAGGAAAAAAAGGTGTGTGGCGTCCCAAAGTTTTGAACGGGAGGGAGGGTTGTGGGGGGGGGGGGGGGGGGGCTAAGTATAAATATAGAGCTTGACCTAAGTGACTTGGCTAGATTTCTAAATGGCGATCCTGAGCTCGGTAAACTCCATTCTTCAAATTTCTTGCTTTTAAACGGTTTTTAGATTTAATACTTGTTAAAACTGATGAACAATCGGGTTATCTAAATTTTACACAAAAATCAAAATAAAAATGTTTAGCAAAAAAAGTCGGGCTAATCCCATTCTTCAATTTTCTCGCTATTTAACGGTTTTTAGATTTAATATTTGTTAAAACTGATAGACTAGTGAGCCAGCCGAAGAGACCCTGTCCCCCAGAAGAAGACATGGAGTTTCCTGCACTCCCGGAGTCAGCCATGCAGCTAGACGGAGAGCCCTCACCGGGGGCCAGCCACACCCAGCCCAAGCGGAACAGGTACGCAATTCATTCCACTATACCCACGCACAACACATTCGCGCCACTCGCAGCACTCATCACCGACCAACACACTAATGATACCACCCCACAGACCGAAAAACAACTTAAAATCCCCCCAATTTTCCTTTGTGAAGCCGACGATTTTCAAAAAGTACTGACAGACATTAAAAGTATCACATCTCCCTTCGAAACAAAACAATGCCACAAAAAAGTTAAAATATCCCTTATGACATCTGAAGACTTTAGGAAACCGAAATACAAGACGAACTAACCCCGACATACCCAGTCCTGAGTGTAACAAGGCTACTGAACCAGGACAAAGGCCCCACTCCACTGTGTGCTGTCGAGCTCCAGAATACTCCTGAGGGGAAAGCGATTTTTCAATTATCTCGTCTCTTTTACACTATAGTGACTGTCGAACCGCGGAAGAGATCTCAACGCATTGTGCAGTGCACGAATTGCCAGCAAGTGGGACATAGCAAGAACTTCTGCCACCTTGACCCAAAATGTGTCAAGTGTGCAGGAGATCATCAATTCACAGCTTGCCCATCACGTACTCTCCAAGAGTCCCCAAAGTGCTCTAACTGTGGTGGAAGCCACCCCGCCAATTATAGAGGCTGTGAAACCTTCTTAAAACTTCAATCACGAATCCCACACAGAAAACACATACCAACCCACATTCATGACACAACAAATGCAAATCCATCTAGACTTACTCCCCAACCAGTCTCAGAAAATCCTCCACAGTCACAGCAAAACATCCCCTCAGGAGCTAAATCAAACCCTTGGTTTACCAGGAGCAGACACCACACACAGACACCAGCAAGCACCCCTCATCAAACTAACCTCAACGAACAAGACCCCTCATCAAACCTATTTGACATACTACTAAATTTAATTAAACCTTTCATTCCCAAAATCAAATACTTCATTTCCACAATACTCAATAACATACTTTCTTCCAATTATGGTCAGCCCTAATTCCACAGTTGATCAAAATTTAACAATCCTAAATTGGAACGCGAATGGGTTGAAAGCAAAGCAACAGTCTTTCAGTAACCTCCTAACACAATACAACATAGACATAGTTTGCCTAACAGTAACACACTTCAAAGCGACGAACACATTCAGACTGACAGGATACGTGACATACAGACGAGACAGACAAACCCGAATAGCCTCTGGAGGAGTAGCTGTTTGTGTGAAGAAAAAAATAAAGCATTCCCATCTACTTCTTCCTGAACTGGAGCACCTGGAGGCTGTCGGGATTCAACTGACACTCACCAACAACAGACGACTCAACATCATCTCGGGATACCAACGACCAAACTTAAGAATAAAACAGACAGACCTAGAACATATTTTTACAGGAGACGCGACTGCACTTTTCGGGGACCTCAATAGCAAGCACACAATCTGGGGCTGCAGAAGAACCAATAACAATGGGGTCAGACTTTTGTCGGCCACAAACAACCTCGGTGTTCAGGTCTCAGCCCCAGACGAACCAACCTTCTACCCGTCACAACACAGATATCATCCAGACATCCTAGACATCACACTTATACAAAATTTCACATTCCCAATATATCACGAGACACTAACAGAACTCGATTCAGACCACGTCCCCGTCCTTAACACATTCACAGCACACAAACACTACACCGAACCGCTTCCACGACTTATAAGAGGAAAAATTGATTGGAAAACTTTTCAATGGGAAATGGATCAAACTCTTGAAATTCCAATCTACTACAATCACACAGACGACATAGACTGGGCAATACAGACATTCACACAAACTGTTTACACATCTGTTCACAATGCTACATATCACCACTTCAAAGACAGACGACCACATATACATGACTCCATTCCCACTCAAATCCTAGCACTAATTCACGAAAAAAACACGGCTCGCAAACGCTGGCAAAGAACAAGAAGTGATGTAGATAAAAGAGACCTCAATCGCTTGACCCGACGGGTGAGATGGGAGTTCGACAACCACAGAATTTGTAAGTACAGGGCTTACTTGACCGACATGACCCCCGGCGATAGTAGTCTCTGGAAAGAAACCCGACGAATTTTGAGACAAAACACATCCTTGCCCCCACTGACAGACGGACATCACACAGTGACGAGCGACGAAGACAAATGCGAAATCCTGGCAACACACCTCGAACAAAAGTACCGCACACACGACACTGCTAACACAGACATGAACACCACAGTACACACATATCTATCCATACCGACACAAACTGTTGAAAATTTCATCAAGTTCACCACTCCCTCAGAAATCACAACATTAATAACAAACTTAGCAAACAACAAGGCCCTCGGTGAGGATCTCATTCCGAACATAGTGCTGAATAAGCTGCCACCCAAGAGTATAGCCTTTCTAACCGGTCTGTTCAACGCATGCCTGCGATGCAGCTATTTTCCTCGAAATTGGAAAAACGCAGTTGTAATCGTCTTCCATAAACATGGTAAGCCCAAGCAAGAGCCGGACAGCTTTCGGCCTATAAGCCTTCTGAACTCCTTGTCGAAGATCTTCGAACGACCAATATTGAGAAGACTGGGTTCTCACCTGGAAAGCGCAGGAATTGTTCCAGCTCACCAGTTTGGTTTCAAACATTCATCTGTGCACCAGCTACAGAGGGTCTCAGAAAAGATTGTGAATGGTTTCGAACAGAAGACATATACAACCTCTGTCTTTTTAGATGTAGCTTCCGCGTTCGACTCGGTGTGGCATGAAGGTCTCCGCTATAACCTGAGGAAGACATGGGCGCCACAGTACTTGGAAAAGATCGTTGATTCCTTTTTGGAAAACAGGACGTTTCAAGTGCGGGTCAACAACATCCTCAGCTCCAAGCATAGTATTCTGGCGGGAGTGCCACAGGGAGCTATCCTCAGTCCCCTCCTCTTCAGCTTATACTGCTGCGACATCCCCGAGCCATGTAATACCACTCTAGCACTATACGCAGACGACACACTACTTATGTGTCAACATGAAGACCTCCAGACAGCAGTTGACATGTTACAAACTTCTCTCAACCACGTCTCCAGCTGGTTCGCTCGATGGAAGCTTCAGTTGAACGCCAGTAAAACAGAAGCGAAGATTTTTGCCCTTCGCCGATTTTTTACAGAGGACCAGAGTAGGCTGCGGGTTGACGGACTTCCCATTCCATGGAACCCTAAAGATCAGGCTGTCCGGTACCTTGGTGTATTCTTAGACATACGGCTCACATGGAAACTTCACATCAACACAAAACTTACACAAGCATACACCCGTTTAAAACATCTCTATCCACTCATTAACCGCAACACACCTCTCAAACACTCTTGCACACTGCTCCTGTACAAAGCGTTACTTCTCCCATTGTTAACATACGCCTGTCCAATATGGCATGGCGCCAGTCCTTCACTCACAAGACGACTACAGTCATTTCAGAACAAAATTCTTCGTGTGTCTCTGAATGCACCATGGTTTATCCGAAACAGCCAACTCCATGAGGAACTGGGAGTTCCTCGGGTCGCAGCCTATTTAAGGTCCTTAGTAGATGACTACCACGGAAGACTAGGCCTGTGTTCTGGAGCAGCCCACTACAATCTTGGCCAGCCTACTCTCCACAGAAGGCTCAAACCAAGATTATACCAAGACATTATTATTAATTTCATTTTATATTTTCCATTTTATACTTTGTGTGAAGAAGCAAGATGTCCTGGTCCAAATAAAGTGTGTTGTTGTTGTTGTTGTTATATTTGTTAAAACTGATGAACAACCCGGATATCTGAATCCTACACAAAAATTGAAAATAAAATGTTTTTCGAAAAAAGTCGGGCTAAAAACCATTCTTCAAATTTCCTGCTTTTTAACGGATTATAGATTTAATATTTGTTAAAACTGATAGACAGATTCAGATATATCGGGAAAGTCCCATCCGAAGGACGACGTGCTGAAGGTTTTTTTAACCTAAGTGAAATCTCAGCTACCCACGTTTAGATACATAACATACGACTCATTATCCAGTACCTGACATACATAAAGGCCCTCGATCATAGCTTGAAGTCCAATCCGAAGGACGACGAGCTCAAGTAATTTTTAACCTAAATGAAATGTCACCTACCCAGGTTTAGATACATAACATACGACTCATTATCCAGTACCTGACATACAAAAAGGCCCTCGATCATAGCTTGAAGTCCAATCCGAAGGACGACGTGCTCAAATTATTTTTAACGTAAATGAAATTTCAACTACCCATGTTTTTAGAGATACATAATATACGACTCATTATCGAGCACCTGACATACGAAAAGGCCCTCGATCATAGTTTAAAGCCCAATCCGAAGGACGACGTGCTCAAGTTTGTTTTTACCTGAGTGAAATTTTAGCTACCCAGGTTTAGTTACATAACATACGACTCATTATCCAGTACCTGACATACATAAAGGCCCTCGATCATAGCTTGAAGTCCAATCCGAAGGACGACGAGCTCAAGTAATTTTTAACCTAAATGAAATGTCACCTACCCAGGTTTTGATACATAACATACGACTCATTATCCAGTACCTGACATACAAAAAGGCCCTCGATCATAGCTTGAAGTCCAATCCGAAGGACGACGTGCTCAAATTATTTTTAACGTAAATGAAATTTCAACTACCCATGTTTTTAGAGATACATAATATACGACTCATTATCGAGCACCTGATATACGAAAAGGCCCTCGATCATAGTTTAAAGCCCAATCCGAAGGACGACGTGCTCAAGGTTGTTTTTACCTAAGTGAAATTTTAGCTACCCAGGTTTAGTTACATAACATACGACTCATTATCGAGTATCGAGCTTAATATTAGTTAAAACTGATAGTCAGATTCAGATATATCGAGAAAGTCCCATCCGAAAGACGACGTGCTCGAAGTTTTTGAACCTAAGTAAAATTTTAGCTACCTAGGTTTAGTTACATAACATACGACTCATTATCGAGCACCTGACATACAAAAAGGCCCTCGATCATAGCCTAAAGTCCAATCCGAAGGACGACGAGCACAAATTAATTTTTATCTTCTCGATTAAAACATCTGACCTAACTGCCTTGGCTAGATTTCTAAGTGGCGATCCTGAGCTCGATAGACTCCATATGTAAGATAAAATAAGTTACCACAGTTTGGTTCCAACTGAAATTATCAAGGAAGAATTGTGGAATATAAGTGGGCTTTGAGGTACCGTTTTGACATATTTTCTGAAAAACAAATTAATACAGCTATGTTGGTAGATAGGCAGGATCCAGAAACGAGGATGGTCAACCAAAGAAAGATTCAGATGTATCGGGAAAGTCCCATCCGAAGGACGACGTGCTCAAGGTTTTTTGAACCAAAGTGAAATTTTAGCTACCCAGGTTTAGTTACATAACATACGACTCATTATCGAGTACCTGACATATGAAAAGGCCCTCGATCATAGCTTAAAGCTCAATCCGAAGGACGACGTGCTCGAATTTATTTTAATCTTCTCGAATAAGACATCTGACCTAAGTTACTTGGCTAGATTTCTAAATGGCGATCCTGAGCTCGGTAGACTCCATTCTTCAAATTTCTCCCTTTTTAACGGTTTTTAGATTCAATATTTGTTAAAACTGATAGATAAAAACCGTGATATCTCAATCCTACACAAAAATTGAAATAAAAATTTTTTTCGAAAAAAGTCGGGCTAAATCCCTTCATATTTCTCGCTTTTTAACGGTTTATAGGCTTAATATTAGTTAAAACTGATAGACAGATTCAGATATATCGGGTAAGTCCCATCCGAAGGACGACGTGCTCAAGTTTTTTTTAACCTAAATGAAATGTCACCTACCCAGGTTTAGATACATAACATACGACTCATTACCGAGTACCTGACATACGAAAAGGCCCTCGATCATAGCTTAATGTCCAATCCAAAGGACGACGTGCTCAAATTTATTTTTATCTTACCGATAAAACATCTGACCTAATTGACTTGGCTAGATTTCGAAATGGCGATCCTGAGCTCGGTAAACTCCATTGTTCAAATATCTCGCTTTTAAACGGTTTTTAGATTTAATATTTGTTAAAACTGATGAACAACGGGGATATCTGAATCCTACACAAAAATTGAAATAAAAATGTTTTTCGAAAAAAATCGGGCTAAATCCCATTCTTCATATTTCTCGCTTTTTAACGGTTTATAGGCTTAATATTAGTTAAAACTGATAGACAGATTCAGATATATCGGGTAAGTCCCATCCGAAGGACGACGTGCTCAAGTTTTTTTTAACCTAAGGGAAATTTCAGCTACCCAGGTTTAGATACATAACATACGACACATTATCGAGTACCTGACATAGGAAATGGCCCTCGATCATAGCTTAGAGCCCAATCCGAAGGACGACGTGCTCAAATTTATTTTTATCATCCAGAATAAAACATCTGCCCTAAGTGACTTGGCTTGATTCCTAAATGGCGATCCTGTGCTCGGGATACTCCATTCTTCAAATTTCTCGCTTTTTAACGGTTTATAGGCTTAATATTAGTTAAAACTGATAGACAGATTCAGATATATCGGGAAAGTCCCATCCGAAGGACGACGTGCTCAAGGTTTTTTTAACCTAAGGGAAATTTCAGCTACCCAGGTTTAGATACATAACATACGACACATTATCGAGTACCTGACATAGGAAAAGGCCCTCGATCATAGCTTAAAGCCCAATCCGAAGGACGACGTGCTCAAATTTATTTTTATCATCCAGAATAAAACATCTGACCTAAGTGACTTGGCTAGATTTCTAAATGGCGATCCTGAGCTCGGTAGACTCCATTCTTCAAATTTCTCGCTTTTAAACAGTCTTTAGATTTAATATTCGTTAAAACTGATGAACAACCGGGATATCTGAATCCTACACAAAAATCGAAATAAAAATGTTTTTCGAAAAAAGTCGGGCTAAATCCCATTCTTCATATTTCTCGCTTTTTAACGGTTTATAGGCTTAATATTAGTTAAAACTGATAGACAGATTCAGATATATCGGGTAAGTCCCATCCGAAGGACGACGTGCTCAAGTTTTTTTTAACCTAAATGAAATGTCACCTACCCAGGTTTAGATACATAACATACGACTCATTACCGAGTACCTGACATACGAAAAGGCCCTCGATCATAGCTTAATGTCCAATCCAAAGGACGACGTGCTCAAATTTATTTTTATCTTACCGATAAAACATCTGACCTAATTGACTTGGCTAGATTTCGAAATGGCGATCCTGAGCTCGGTAAACTCCATTGTTCAAATTTCTCGCTTTTAAACGGTTTTTAGATTTAATATTTGTTAAAACTGATGAACAACGGGGATATCTGAATCCTACACAAAAATTGAAATAAAAATGTTTTTCGAAAAAAATCGGGCTAAATCCCATTCTTCATATTTCTCGCTTTTTAACGGTTTATAGGCTTAATATTAGTTAAAACTGATAGACAGATTCAGATATATCGGGTAAGTCCCATCCGAAGGACGACGTGCTCAAGTTTTTTTTAACCTAAGGGAAATTTCAGCTACCCAGGTTTAGATACATAACATACGACACATTATCGAGTACCTGACATAGGAAATGGCCCTCGATCATAGCTTAGAGCCCAATCCGAAGGACGACGTGCTCAAATTTATTTTTATCATCCAGAATAAAACATCTGACCTAAGTGACTTGGCTTGATTCCTAAATGGCGATCCTGTGCTCGGGATACTCCATTCTTAAAATTTCTCGCTTTTTAACGGTTTATAGGCTTAATATTAGTTAAAACTGATAGACAGATTCAGATATATCGGGAAAGTCCCATCCGAAGGACGACGTGCTCAAGGTTTTTTTAACCTAAGGGAAATTTCAGCTACCCAGGTTTAGATACATAACATACGACACATTATCGAGTACCTGACATAGGAAAAGGCCCTCGATCATAGCTTAAAGCCCAATCCGAAGGACGACGTGCTCAAATTTATTTTTATCATCCAGAATAAAACATCTGACCTAAGTGACTTGGCTAGATTTCTAAATGGCGATCCTGAGCTCGGTAGACTCCATTCTTCAAATTTCTCGCTTTTAAACAGTCTTTAGATTTAATATTCGTTAAAACTGATGAACAACCGGGATATCTGAATCCTACACAAAAATCGAAATAAAAATGTTTTTCGAAAAAAGTCGGGCTAAATCCCATTCTTCATATTTCTCGCTTTTTAACGGTTTATAGGCTTAATATTAGTTAAAACTGATAGACAGATTCAGATATATCGGGTAAATCCCATCCGAAGGACGACGTGCTCAAGTTTTTTTTAACCTAAATGAAATGTCACCTACCCAGGTTTAGATACATAACATACGACTCATTACCGAGTACCTGACATACGAAAAGGCCCTCGATCATAGCTTAATGTCCAATCCAAAGGACGACGTGCTCAAATTTTTTTTATCTTACCGATAAAACATCTGACCTAATTGACTTGGCTAGATTTCGAAATGGCGATCCTGAGCTCGGTAAACTCCATTGTTCAAATTTCTCGCTTTTGAACGGTTTTTAGATTTAATATTTGTTAAAACTGATGAACAACCGGGATATCTGAATCCTACACAAAAATTGAAATAAAAATGTCTTTCGAAAAAAGTCGGGCTAAATCCCATTCTTCATATTTCTCGCTTTTTAACGGTTTATAGGCTTAATATTAGTTAAAACTGATAGACAGATTCAGATATATCGGGAAAGTCCCATCCGAAGGACGACGTGCTCAAGGTTTTTTTAACCTAAGGGAAATTTCAGCTACCCAGGTTTAGATACATAACATACGACACATTATCGAGTACCTGACATAGGAAAAAGCCCTCGATCATAGCTTAAAGCCCAATCCGAAGGACGACGTGCTCAAATTAATTTTTATCATCCAGAATAAAACATCTGACCTAAGTGACTTGGCTAGATTTCTCAATGGCGATCCTGAGCTCGGTAGACTCCATTCTTCAAATGTCTCGCTTTTAAACAGTCTTTAGATTTAATATTCGTTAAAACTGATGAAAAACCGGGATATCTGAGTCCTACACAAAAATCGAAATAAAAATGTTTTTCGAAAAAAGTCGGGCTAAATCCCATTGTTCATATTTCTCGCTTTTTAACGGTTTATAGGCTTAATATTAGTTAAAACTGATAGACAGATTCAGATATATCGGGTAAGTCCCATCCAAAGGACGACGTGCTCAAGTTTTTTTTAACCTAAATGAAATGTCACCTACCCAGGTTTAGATACATAACATACGACTCATTACCGAGTACCTGACATACGAAAAGGCCCTCGATCATAGCTTAATGTCCAATCCAAAGGACGACGTGCTCAAATTTATTTTTATCTTACCGATAAAACATCTGACCTAATTGACTTGGCTAAATTTCGAAATGGCGATCCTGAGCTCGGTAAACTCCATTGTTCAAATTTCTCGCTTTTAAACGGTTTTTAGATTTAATATTTGTTAAAACTGATGAACAACCGGGATATCTGAATCCAACACAAAAATTGAAAAAAAATGTTTTTTCGAAAAAAGTCGGGCTAAATCCCATTCTTCATATTTCTCGCTTTTTAACGGTTTATAGGCTTAATATTAGTTAAAACTGATAGACAGATTCAGATATATCGGGTAAGTCCCATCCGAAGGACGACGTGCTCAAGTTTTTTTTAACCTAAGGGAAATTTCAGCTACCCAGGTTTAGATACATAACATACGACACATTTTCGAGTACCTGTCCTAGGAAAAGGCCCTCGATCATAGCTTAAAGCCCAATCCGAAGGACGACGTGCTCAAATTTATTTTTATCATCCAGAATAAAACATCTGACCAAAGTGACTTGGCTAGATTTCTAAATGGCGATCCTGTGCTCGGGACACTCCATTCTTCAAATTTCTCGCTTTTTAACGGTTTATAGGCTTAATATTAGTTAAAACTGATAGACAGATTCAGATATATCGGGAAAGTCCCATCCGAAGGACGACGTGCTCAAGGTTTTTTTAACCTAAGGGAAATTTCAGCTACCCAGGTTTAGATACATAACATACGACACATTATCGAGTACCTGACATAGGAAAAGGCCCTCGATCATAGCTTAAAGCCCAATCCGAAGGACGACGTGCTCAAATTTATTTTTATCATCCAGAATAAAACATCTGACCTAAGTGACTTGGCTAGATTTCTAAATGGCGATCCTGTGCTCGGGATACTCCATTCTTCAAATTTCTCGCTTTTTACGGTTTATAGGCCTAATATTAGTTAAAACTGATAGACAGATTCAGATATATCGGGAAAGTCCCATCCGAAGGACGACGTGCTCAAGGTTTTTTTAACCTAAGGGAAATTTCAGCTACCCAGGTTTAGATACATAACATACGACACATTATCGAGTACCTGACATAGGAAAAGGCCCTCGATCATAGCTTAAAGCCCAATCCGAAGGACGACGTGCTCAAATTTATTTTTATCATCCAGAATAAAACATCTGACCTAAGTGACTTGGCTAGATTTCTAAATGGCGATCCTGAGCTCGGTAGACTCCATTCTTCAAATTTCTCGCTTTTAAACAGTCTTTAGATTTAATATTCGTTAAAACTGATGAACAACCGGGATATCTGAATCCTACACAAAAATCGAAATAAAAATGTTTTTCGAAAAAAGTCGGGCTAAATCCCATTCTTCATATTTCTCGCTTTTTAACGGTTTATAGGCTTAATATTAGTTAAAACTGATAGACAGATTCAGATATATCGGGTAAGTCCCATCCGAAGGACGACGTGCTCAAGTTTTTTTTAACCTAAATGAAATGTCACCTACCCAGGTTTAGATACATAACATACGACTCATTACCGAGTACCTGACATACGAAAAGGCCCTCGATCATAGCTTAATGGCCAATCCAAAGGACGACGTGCTCAAATTTATTTTTATCTTACCGATAAAACATCTGACCTAATTCACTTGGCTAGATTTCGAAATGGCGATCCTGAGCTCGGTAAACTCCATTGTTCAAATTTCTCGCTTTTAAACGGTTTTTAGATTTAATATTTGTTAAAACTGATGAACAACCGGGATATCTGAATCCTACACAAAAATTGAAATAAAAATGTTTTTCGAAAAAAGTCGGGCTAAATCCCATTCTTCATATTTCCCGCTTTTTAACGGTTTATAGGCTTAATATTAGTTAAAACTGATAGACAGATTCAGATATATCGGGTAAGTCCCATCCGAAGGACGACGTGCTCAAGTTTATTTTTATCATCCAGAATAAAACATCTGACCTAAGTGACTTGGCTAGATTTCTAAATGGCGATCCTGAGCTCGGTAGACTCCATTCTTCAAATTTTTCGCTTTTAAACAGTCTTTAGATTTAATATTTGTTAAAACTGATGAACAACCGGGATATCTGAATCCTACACAAAAATCCTAATAAAAATGTTTTTCGAAAAAAGTCGGGCTAAATCCCATTCTTCAAATTTCTCCCTTTTTAACGGTTTTTAGATTCAATATTTGTTAAAACTGATAGATAAAAACCGTGATATCTCAATCCTACACAAAAATTGAAATACAAATTTTTTTCGAAAAAAGTCGGGCTAAATCCCTTCATATTTCTCGCTTTTTAACGGTTTATAGGCTTAATATTAGTTAAAACTGATAGACAGATTCAGATATATCGGGTATGTCCCATCCGAAGGACGACGTGCTCAAGTTTTTTTTAACCTAAATGAAATGTCACCTACCCAGGTTTAGATACATAACATACGACTCATTACCGAGTACCTGACATACGAAAAGGCCCTCGATCATAGCTTAATGTCCAATCCAAAGGACGACGTGCTCAAATTTATTTTTATCTTACCGATAAAACATCTGACCTAACTGACTTGGCTAGATTTCGAAATGGCGATCCTGAGCTCGGTAGACTCCATTCTTCAAATTTCTCGCTTTTAAACAGTCTTTAGATTTAATATTTGTTAAAACTGATGAACAACCGGGATATCTGAATCCTACACAAAAATCCTAATAAAAATGTTTTTCGAAAAAAGTCGGGCTAAATCCCATTATTCATATTTCTCGCTTTTTAACGGTTTATAGGCTTAATATTATTAAAACTGATAGACAGATTCAGATATATCGGGAAAGTCCCATCCGAAGGACGAAGTGCTCGAGATTTTTCGAACCTAAGTGAAATTTTAGCTACCTAGGTTTAGTTACATAACATACGACTCATTATGGAGCACCTGACATACAAAAAGGCCCTCAATCATAGCTTGGAGTCCAATCCGAAGGACGACGTGCTCAAGTTATTTTTAACATAAATGTAATTTCAACTACCCAGGTTTAGATACATAACATACGATTCATTATCGTGTACCTGACATAAAAAAAGGCCCTCGATCATAGCTTAAAGCCCAATCCGAAGGACGACGTGCTCAAATTTATTTTTATCATCCAGAATAAAACATCTGACCTAAGTGACTTGGCTAGACTTCTAAATGGCGATCCTGAGCTCGGTAGACTCCATTCTTCAAATTTCTCGCTTTTAAACAGTCTTTAGATTTAATATTTGTTAAAACTGATGAACAACCGGGATATCTGAATCCTACACAAAAATTGAAATAAAAATGTTTTTCGAAAAAAGTCGGGCTAAATCCCATTCTTCATATTTCTCGCTTTTTAACGGTTTATAGGCTTAATATTAGTTAAAACTGATAGACAGATTCAGATATATCGGGTAAGTCCCATCCGAAGGACGACGTGCTCAAGTTTTTTTTAACCTAAGGGAAATTTCAGCTACCCAGGTTTAGATACATAACATACGACACATTTTCGAGTACCTGACATAGGAAAAGGCCCTCGATCATAGCTTAAAGCCCAATCCGAAGGACGACGTGCTCGAATTTATTTTAATCTTCTCGAATAAGACATCTGACCTAAGTTACTTGGCTAGATTTCTAAATGGCGATCCTGAGCTCGGTAGAATCCATTCTTCAAATTTCTCCCTTTTTAACGGTTTTTAGATTCAATATTTGTTAAAACTGATAGATAAAAACCGTGATATCTCAATCCTACACAAATATTGAAATAAAAATTTTTTTCGAAAAAAGTCGGGCTAAATCCCTTCATATTTCTCGCTTTTTAACGGTTTATAGGCTTAATATTAGTTAAAACTGATAGACAGATTCAGATATATCGGGTAAGTCCCATCCGAAGGACGACGTGCTCAAGTTTTTTTTAACCTAAATGAAATGTCACCTACCCAGGTTTAGATACATAACATACGACTCATTACCGAGTACCTGACATACGAAAAGGCCCTCGATCATAGCTTAATGTCCAATCCAAAGGATGACGTGCTCAAATTTATTTTTATCTTACCGATAAAACATCTGACCTAATTGACTTGGCTAGATTTCGAAATGGCGATCCTGAGCTCGGTAGACTCCATTCTTCAAATTTCTCGCTTTTAAACAGTCTTTAGATTTAATATTTGTTAAAACTGATGAACAACCGGGATATCTGAATCCTACACAAAAATCCTAATAAAAATGTTTTTCGAAAAAAGTCGGGCTAAATCCCATTATTCATATTTCTCGCTTTTTAACGGTTTATAGGCTTAATATTATTAAAACTGATAGACAGATTCAGATATATCGGGAAAGTCCCATCCGAAGGACGACGTGCTCGAGATTTTTCGAACCTAAGTGAAATTTTAGCTACCTAGGTTTAGTTACATAACATACGACTCATTATGGAGCACCTGACATACAAAAAGGCCCTCAATCATAGCTTGGAGTCCAATCCGAAGGACGACGTGCTCAAGTTATTTTTAACATAAATGTAATTTCAACTACCCAGGTTTAGATACATAACATACGATTCATTATCGTGTACCTGACATAAAAAAAGGCCCTCGATCATAGCTTAAAGCCCAATCCGAAGGACGACGTGCTCAAATTTATTTTTATCTTCCCGATTAAAACATCTGAGCTAAGTGACTTGGCTAGATTTCTAAATAGCGATCCTGAGCTCGGTAGACTCCATTCTTCAAATTTCTAGCTTTTAAACGGTCTTTAGATTTAATATTTGTTAAAACTGATGAACAACCGGGATATATGAATCCTACACTAAAATCGAAATGAAAATGTTTTTCAAAAAAAGTCGGGCTAAATACCATTCTTCAAATTTCCTGCTTTTTAACGGTTTATAGATTTAATATTTGTTATAACTGATAGACAGATTCAGTTATATCGGGAAAGTCCCATCCGAAGGACGACGTGCTCAAGGTTTTTTGAACCTAAGTGAAATTTGAGCTACCTAGGTTTAGTTACATAACATACGACTCATTATCGAGCACGTGACATACAAAAAGGCCTTCGATCATAGCCTAAAGTCCAATCCGAAGGACGACGTGCTCAAATTTATTTTTATCTTCTCGATTAAAACATCTGACCTAGGTGCCTTGGCTAGATTTCTAAGTGGCGATCCTGAGCTCAATAGACTCCATTCTTCAAATTTCTCGCTTTCAAACGGTTTTTAGATTTAATATTTGTTAAAACTGATGAACAACCCGGATATCAGATTCAGATATATCGGGGAAGTCCCATCCGAAGGATGACGTGGTCAAGGTATTTTGAACTTAAGTGAAATTTGAGCTACCTAGGTTTAGTTACATAACATACGACTCATTATCGAGCACGTGACATACAAAAAGGCCTTCGATCATAGCCTAAAGTCCAATCCGAAGGACGACGTGCTGAAATTTATTTTTATCTTCCCGATTAAAACCTCTGAGCTAAGTGATTTGGCTAGATTTCTAAATGGCGATCCTGAGCTCGGTAGACTCCATTCTTCAAATTTCTAGCTTTTAAACGGTTTTAACGAAACATTTCACAATTAAAATCTGAGGCCATGAGATGAACAAACTGTGAGAGGAGTGTTGGGTGATGTCACGTGGTGTTGGGTGATGTCACTACCCTATGTTTGAGCAGAACGTTTAAGGATGCTAGGAAATTTGCTAATTCAATGTTTTTTTAACGTTTTTGTGAACTTTTATTTGTTTAAACACGTAAACAAATTGTCTCAAGAAAAGTTACCTTTTTATTATTTGAAAAGTTATTTATACCCATAAAAGTGAGCAATATTTGTTAAAACTGATAGACAGATACAGTTATATCGGGAAAGTCCTATCCGAAGGACGACGTGCTCAAGGTTTTTTGAACCTAAGTGAACTTTTAGCTACCTAGGTTTAGTTACATAACATACGACTCATTATCGAGCACCTGACATACAAAAAGGCCCTCGATCATAGTCTAAAGTCCAATCCGAAGGACGACGTGCTCAAATTTATTTTTATCTTCTCGATTAAAACATCTGACCTAAGTACCTTGGCTAGATTTCGAAGTGGCGATCCTGAGCTCGATAGACTCCACATGTATGATAAAATAAGTTACCGTTTGGTTCCAACTAAAATTATCAAGGAAGAAATGTGAAATATAAGTGGGCTTTGAGGTTCCGTTTTGACATATTTTCTGAAAAACAAATTAATACAGCTATGTTGGTAGATAGGCAGCATCCAGAAACGAGGATGGTCAACCAAAGAAAGATTCAGATGTATCGGGTAAGTCCCATCCGAAGGACGACGTGCTCAAGGTATTTTTAACCTAAGTGAAATTTCAGCTAGCCAGGTTTAGATACGTAACATACGACTCATTATCGAGCACCTGACATACAAAAAGGCCCTCGATCATAGTCTAAAGTCCAATCCGAAGGACGACGTGCTCAAATTCATTTTTATCTTCTCGATTAAAACATCTGACCTAAGTGCCTTGGCTAGATTTCTAAGTGGCGATCCTGAGCTCGATAGACTCCACATGTATGATAAAATAAGTTACCGTTTGGTTCCAACTAAAATTATCAAGGAAGAAATGTGGAATATAAGTGGGCTTTGAGGTTCCGTTTTGACATATTTTCTGAAAAACAAATTAATACAGCTATGTTGGTAGATAGGCAGCATCCAGAAACGAGGATGGTCAACCAAAGAAAGATTCAGATGTATCGGGTAAGTCCCATCCGAAGGACGACGTGCTCAAGGTATTTTTAACCTAAGTTAAATTTCAGCTAGCCAGGTTTAGATACGTAACATACGACTCATTATCGAGTACCTGACATAGGCAAAGGCCCTCGATCAACGCTTAAAGTCCAATCCGAAGGACGACGTGCTCAAATTTATTTTTATCTTCCCGATTAAAACATCGGACCTAAGTGACTTGGCTAGATTTCTAAATGGCGATCCAAAGTTCGGTAGACTCCATTCTTCAAAGTTCTCGCTTTTAAACGGTTTTTAGATTTAATATTTGTTAAAACTGATGAACAACCGGGATATCTGAATCCTACACTAAAATCGAAATAAAAATGTTTTTCGAAAAAGTCGGGCGAAATCCCATTCTTCAAATTTCTCGCTTTCTAACAGTTTTTAGATTTAATATTTGTTAAAACTGATAGGCAGATTCAGATATATCGGGGAAGTTCCATCCGAAGGACGACGTGTTCAAGGTATTTTTAACCTAAGTGAAATTTCAGCTACCCAGGTTTAGTTACATAACATACGACTCATTATCCGGTACCTGACATACAAAAAGGCCCTCGATCATAGCTTGAAGTCCAATCCGAAGGACGACGTGCTCAAATTTATTTTTATCTTCTCGATTAAAACATTTGACCTAAATGCCTTTGCTAGATTTCTAAGTGGCGATTCTGAGCTCGATAGACTCCACATGTATGATAAAATAAGTTACCGTTTGGTTCCAACTAAAATTATCAAGGAAGAAATGTGGAATATAAGTGGGCTTTGAGGAACCGTTTTGACATATTTTCTTAAAAACAAATTAATGCAGCTATGTTGGTAGATAGGCAGGATCCAGAAACGAGGATGGTCAACCAAAGAAAGATTCAGATGTATCGGGAAAGTCCCATCCGAAGGACGACGTGCTCAAGTAATTTTTAACCTAAATGAAATATCACCTACGCAGGTTTAGATACATAACATACGAGCTACCTAGGTCTAGTTACATAACATACGACTCATAATCGAGCACCTGACATTCAGAGGCCCTCAATCATAGCTTGGAGTCCAATCCGAAGGACGAAGTGCTCAAGTTATTTCTAACGTAAGTGTAATTTCAAATACCCAGGTTTAGATACATCATACGACTCATTATCGAGTACCTGACATACAAAAAGGCCCTCGATCAAAGCTTAAAGCTCAATCCGAAGGACGACGTGCTGAAATTTATTTTTATCTTCCCGATTAAAACCCCTGAGCTAAGTGACTTGGCTAGATTTCTAAATGGCGATCCTGAGCTCGGTAGACTCCATCCTTCAAATGTCTAGCTTTTAAACGGTTTTAACGAAACATTTCACAATTAAAATCTGAGGCCATGAGATGAACAAACTGTGAGAGGAGTGTTGGGTGATGTCACTACCCTATGTTTGAGCAGAACGTTTAAGGATGCCAGGAAATTTGCTAATTCAATGTTTTTTTTAACGTTTTTGTGAACTTTTGTTTGTTTAAACACGTAAAAAATTGTCTCAAGATAAGTTACCTTTTTATTATTTGAAAAGTTATTTATACTCATAAAAGTGAGCAATATTTGTTAAAACTGATAGACAGATACAGTTATATCGGGCAAGTCCCATCCGAAGGACGACGTGCTCCAGGTATTTTGAACCTAAGTGAAATTTGAGCTACCTAGGTTTAGTTACATAACATACGACTCATTATCGAGCACGTGACATACAAAAAGGCCTTCGATCATAGCCTAAAGTCCAATCCGAAGGACGACGTGCTCAAATTTATTTTTATCTTCTCGATTAAAACATCTGACCTAAGTGCCTTGGCTAGATTTCTAAGTGGCGATCCTGAGCTCGATAGACTCCATTCTTCAAATTTCTCGCTTTTAAACGGTTTTTAGATTTAATATTTGTTAAAACTGATAGATAAAAACCGTGATATCTCAATCCTACACGAAAATTGAAATAAAAATTTTTTTCGAAAAAAGTCGGGCTGAATCCCTTCATATTTCTCGCTTTTTAACGGTTTATAGGCTTAATATTAGTTAAAACTGATAGACAGATTCAGATATATCGGGTAAGTCCCATCCGAAGGACGACGTGCTCAAGTTTTTTTTAACCTAAATGAAATGTCACCTACCCAGGTTTAGATACATAACATACGACTCATTACCGAGTACCTGACATACGAAAAGGCCCTCGATCATAGCTTAATGTCCAATCCAAAGGACGACGTGCTCAAATTTATTTTTATCTTACCGATAAAACATCTGACCTAATTGACTTGGCTAGATTTCGAAATGGCGATCCTGAGCTCGGTAGACTCCATTCTTCAAATTTCTCGCTTTTAAACAGTCTTTAGATTTAATATTTGTTAAAACTGATGAACAACCGGGATATCTGAATCCTACACAAAAATCCTAATAAAAATGTTTTTCGAAAAAAGTCGGGCTAAATCCCATTATTCATATTTCTCGCTTTTTAACGGTTTATAGGCTTAATATTATTAAAACTGATAGACAGATTCAGATATATCGGGAAAGTCCCATCCGAAGGACGACGTGCTCGAGATTTTTCGAACCTAAGTGAAATTTTAGCTACCTAGGTTTAGTTACATAACATACGACTCATTATGGAGCACCTGACATACAAAAAGGCCCTCAATCATAGCTTGGAGTCCAATCCGAAGGACGACGTGCTCAAGTTATTTTTAACATAAATGTAATTTCAACTACCCAGGTTTAGATACATAACATACGATTCATTATCGTGTACCTGACATAAAAAAAGGCCCTCGATCATAGCTTAAAGCCCAATCCAAAGGACGACGTCCTCAAATTTATTTTTATCTTCCCGATTAAAACATCTGAGCTAAGTGACTTGGCTAGATTTCTAAATAGCGATCCTGAGCTCGGTAGACTCCATTCTTCAAATTTCTAGCTTTTAAACGGTCTTTAGATTTAATATTTGTTAAAACTGATGAACAACCGGGATATATGAATCCTACACTAAAATCGAAATGAAAATGTTTTTCGAAAAAAGTCGGGCTAAGTACCATTCTTCAAATTTCCTGCTTTTTAACGGTTTATAGATTTAATATTTGTTATAACTGATAGACAGATTCAGTTATATCGGGAAAGTCCCATCCGAAGGACGACGTGCTCAAGGTTTTTTGAACCTAAGTGAAATTTGAGCTACCTAGGTTTAGTTACATAACATACGACTCATTATCGAGCACGTGACATACAAAAAGGCCTTCGATCATAGCCTAAAGTCCAATCCGAAGGACGACGTGCTCAAATTTATTTTTATCTTCTCGATTAAAACATCTGACCTAGGTGCCTTGGCTAGATTTCTAAGTGGCGATCCTGAGCTCGATAGACTCCATTCTTCAAATTTCTCGCTTTTAAACGGTTTTTAGATTTAATATTTGTTAAAACTGATGAACAACCCGGATATCAGATTCAGATATATCGGGGAAGTCCCATCCGAAGGATGACGTGGTCAAGGTATTTTGAACTTAAGTGAAATTTGAGCTACCTAGGTTTAGTTACATAACATACGACTCATTATCGAGCACGTGACATACAAAAAGGCCTTCGATCATAGCCTAAAGTCCAATCCGAAGGACGACGTGCTGAAATTTATTTTTATCTTCCCGATTAAAACCTCTGAGCTAAGTGATTTGGCTAGATTTCTAAATGGCGATCCTGAGCTCGGTAGACTCCATTCTTCAAATTTCTAGCTTTTAAACGGTTTTAACGAAACATTTCACAATTAAAATCTGAGGCCATGAGATGAACAAACTGTGAGAGGAGTGTTGGGTGATGTCACTACCCTATGTTTGAGCAGAACGTTTAAGGATGCCAGGAAATTTGCTAATTCAATGTTTTTTTAAACGTTTTTGTGAACTTTTGTTTGTTTAAACACGTAAAAAATTGTCTCAAGATAAGTTACCTTTTTATTATTTGAAAAGTTATTTATACTCATAAAAGTGAGCAATATTTGTTAAAACTGATAGACAGATACAGTTATATCGGGAAAGTCCCATCCGAAGGACGACGTGCTCCAGGTATTTTGAACCTAAGTGAAATTTGAGCTACCTAGGTTTAGTTACATAACATACGACTCATTATCGAGCACGTGACATACAAAAAGGCCTTCGATCATAGCCTAAAGTCCAATCCGAAGGACGACGTGCTCAAATTTATTTTTATCTTCTCGATTAAAACATCTGACCTAAGTGCCTTGGCTAGATTTCTAAGTGGCGATCCTGAGCTCGATAGACTCCATTCTTCAAATTTCTCGCTTTTAAACGGTTTTTAGATTTAATATTTGTTAAAACTGATAGATAAAAACCGTGATATCTCAATCCTACACAAAAATTGAAATAAAAATTTTTTTCGAAAAAAGTCGGGCTGAATCCCTTCATATTTCTCGCTTTTTAACGGTTTATAGGCTTAATATTAGTTAAAACTGATAGACAGATTCAGATATATCGGGTAAGTCCCATCCGAAGGACGACGTGCTCAAGTTTTTTTTAACCTAAATGAAATGTCACCTACCCAGGTTTAGATACATAACATACGACTCATTACCGAGTACCTGACATACGAAAAGGCCCTCGATCATAGCTTAATGTCCAATCCAAAGGACGACGTGCTCAAATTTATTTTTATCTTACCGATAAAACATCTGACCTAATTGACTTGGCTAGATTTCGAAATGGCGATCCTGAGCTCGGTAGACTCCATTCTTCAAATTTCTCGCTTTTAAACAGTCTTTAGATTTAATATTTGTTAAAACTGATGAACAACCGGGATATCTGAATCCTACACAAAAATCCTAATAAAAATGTTTTTCGAAAAAAGTCGGGCTAAATCCCATTATTCATATTTCTCGCTTTTTAACGGTTTATAGGCTTAATATTATTAAAACTGATAGACAGATTCAGATATATCGGGAAAGTCCCATCCGAAGGACGACGTGCTCGAGATTTTTCGAACCTAAGTGAAATTTTAGCTACCTAGGTTTAGTTACATAACATACGACTCATTATGGAGCACCTGACATACAAAAAGGCCCTCAATCATAGCTTGGAGTCCAATCCGAAGGACGACGTGCTCAAGTTATTTTTAACATAAATGTAATTTCAACTACCCAGGTTTAGATACATAACATACGATTCATTATCGTGTACCTGACATAAAAAAAGGCCCTCGATCATAGCTTAAAGCCCAATCCAAAGGACGACGTCCTCAAATTTATTTTTATCTTCCCGATTAAAACATCTGAGCTAAGTGACTTGGCTAGATTTCTAAATAGCGATCCTGAGCTCGGTAGACTCCATTCTTCAAATTTCTAGCTTTTAAACGGTCTTTAGATTTAATATTTGTTAAAACTGATGAACAACCGGGATATATGAATCCTACACTAAAATCGAAATGAAAATGTTTTTCGAAAAAAGTCGGGCTAAATACCATTCTTCAAATTTCCTGCTTTTTAACGGTTTATAGATTTAATATTTGTTATAACTGATAGACAGATTCAGTTATATCGGGAAAGTCCCATCCGAAGGACGACGTGCTCAAGGTTTTTTGAACCTAAGTGAAATTTGAGCTACCTAGGTTTAGTTACATAACATACGACTCATTATCGAGCACGTGACATACAAAAAGGCCTTCGATCATAGCCTAAAGTCCAATCCGAAGGACGACGTGCTCAAATTTATTTTTATCTTCTCGATTAAAACATCTGACCTAGGTGCCTTGGCTAGATTTCTAAGTGGCGATCCTGAGCTCGATAGACTCCATTCTTCAAATTTCTCGCTTTTAAACGGTTTTTAGATTTAATATTTGTTAAAACTGATGAACAACCCGGATATCAGATTCAGATATATCGGGGAAGTCCCATCCGAAGGATGACGTGGTCAAGGTATTTTGAACTTAAGTGAAATTTGAGCTACCTAGGTTTAGTTACATAACATACGACTCATTATCGAGCACGTGACATACAAAAAGGCCTTCGATCATAGCCTAAAGTCCAATCCGAAGGACGACGTGCTGAAATTTATTTTTATCTTCCCGATTAAAACCTCTGAGCTAAGTGATTTGGCTAGATTTCTAAATGGCGATCCTGAGCTCGGTAGACTCCATTCTTCAAATTTCTAGCTTTTAAACGGTTTTAACGAAACATTTCACAATTAAAATCTGAGGCCATGAGATGAACAAACTGTGAGAGGAGTGTTGGGTGATGTCACGTAGTGTTGGGTGATGTCACTACCCTATGTTTGAGCAGAACGTTTAAGGATGCTAGGAAATTTGCTAATTCAACATGCTGACCGGTAGGTTCCTTTCTTCTAGAATCCTCATCCAGGACCATCCTGTCGTAGAACGACTAGCTGCTTTAACTCCATCAGTGCGGCTGGATAAATTTTGGCAAACGAAAAGAGAGCCATTACTTGTCAAAAATTATTCCCCATTGGTAGAACTAACCTTTAATGTTGTTAAGCACAGAACCCATCCAAGATACGAACATGATTGGCGACTCCCATTCAGTGACACCAGCAACATCATCTCCGACCCAGATCTTATCACTGACTGGTCTTGTTATCCTATACATCTAGAGGCTGGTTGGCGAAAAGGATATTGCTCTCAAGCGATGTCTCTGTATACTGACGGGTCTAAAAACGAGCGCGGTGTCGGTGCAGCCTTCTTGGACCCTAATAACGACCATGCTGAGCAATTCAAACTGCAACACATATCTTCCATCTTCACCGCTGAAGGTATAGCCATATTAGAAGCGCTGAAATATGTTGAACATCTCGCCACCAATGCTGTAATCTACTCGGATAGCCAGAGTGTCCTCAAGTCACTAAAGCACATGGATTCCAGATGTAACGACCCACTTCTACTGGATATTTCTCACCGACTAACTGAGCTACATCGGCACCAGATACATGTCTTTCCTATTTGGATCAAAGGTCACAGCAACATAAAATATAATGAGGCGGTGGACAGGCTGGCCAAGGAGGCCTCAACCTCGGGCCGATCTCTCATGAACCTCCTCAGTCACGAAGATATTGCAGCCCATATCAAGAAGTTCAACCTTCGTCACTGGCAGAGGGATTATACTCGTTCTTTGTTAAATAAAGGGGCATTCTATGGAGCAATTCAGCCCCAGATACCCACTAAACCCTGGTTCACTCACCTCTCCAAACCGCGATCCTACTTCACAACTCTATGCAGACTTAGATTTAACCATACCAGACTTCCTTCCCATCTGTTTAAAATCCATCTCCTGGAATCACCAAGTTGTACCTGTGATCCCCAATATACAGCTGATTCCAATCATGTCATCCTCGCTTGCCCTCTCACCAACAGTTTCCGTGACCCCCTTTTCGAAATTATTCTTACCAATAATTTACCCTTACCCATTGGTTTGCAACAAATTTTAAGTTATTCTAAAATCCCTCGCATATTTGATGTCTTATACAAATTTATTAATAGTAACAATATTTTAATATAGTTTTACATTTTCCTGCCCACTTCTCGGCCCCTCGGTTCCTCCCAGATCCCATATGATACCCTCATCACCTCCAAAGAGTGCCCCTTCATTTAACAACCTTTTCTTAAAATTGGAGTCATGGCTGATATGCTTCGTTCATGAGGCCATTCAAAATAAAAAATAAAAAAATAAAAATGTTTTTTTATCGTTTTTGTGAACTTTTATTTGTTTAAACACGTAAACAAATTGTCTCAAGAAAAGTTTTTTTTTTTTTTTTTTTTTTTTATTTTTTTTTATTCTATTTGCAATCTATATACAATATATACATAATAAGCAAATATGTGGTAAAAGAAAAATATAACGTCACTTGATGGGAGAAGCCAGCCAGCGCTGACACTCCCTCGAAAGTTAATTGTCATTATTCACTATCCTCCGAGAGAAGATCGCGAGGCCACCTCCTGTTCAAGCGGCGGGGAGGATTGTCAGGATGGGAATGAGAGGAAAGGTCTTGTGCGAGAGGATTTGAATGGGAAGAAAGGTTTCTGTGGAATGATTGGAATCGGGATTTGATTAATTCATTTACAGTGGGAATACTGAGATCTCTGTGTAGGACTTTATTGGTGACATAGAAAGGAGCGTTGACAATTCGTCGGAGGAGTTTGGACTGGAATGCTTGGATACGATTGATGTTGGATTGTTTAGCTGTACCCCAAAGTTCGAGTCCGTAAATCCAAATTGGACGTATAATGGTCTTGTAAATCGTAAGTTTGTTGTTAGTCGTCAGTTTCGATTTCGGTCCAAGTAGTCGACGTAACAGTCCGTATCTTCGATTCAGTTCTTGTCGTTTAAGTCGTGTATGTGGGTTCCACGTAAGTCTACTGTCTAGGTAAAACCCGAGATAGCGGACTTGGTTTGAAGAGGGAATCAGGATGTTGTTAATGATGACGGGAGGACAGGATTGAGGGCGTAGGGTAAATGTGACTTGAACACATTTCTGCTCATTTAATTTAATTCTCCAGAGGTTGCACCACCTCTCTATTTCAGTGAGGTGCTCCTGGAGGATGAGTGAGGCTACAGCAGGATCAGGATTGGTGGAAAGGATTGCTGTATCGTCAGCGTAAGTCGTCAGTAATGTCTGAGGATGGATAGGAATGTCGGCAGTATATGTATTGTAAAGGATGGGACCTAGGATGCTACCCTGTGGGACACCGGCCCGAATAGGTATGAGTTCTGAGTACTCAGAGCCTACTCGGACCTTGAAATGGCGATCACTAAGGTAAGATTTCAGGATGAGGTAGTAGGTACTGGGAAGGAAGTGTTTCAGTTTGAAGAGCAGCCCCGGGTGCCAGACTCGATCAAAGGCTTGCGCCACGTCGAGAAAGGCGCCCGTGCAATACTCCTTGCATTCTAATGCATTAGATATGCAATCGACAACCCGAAAACACTGTTGGGTAGTGGAATGTTCAGGACGAAATCCAAACTGGTGTTTAGGTAAAATGGATTGAGATTCAAGAATTGGGATAAAACGTTTCAACAAGAGTTTTTCAACGATTTTAGAGAAGATTGGGAGCAAGCTAATAGGACGGTAGGAAGAGACATCAGAGAGAGGTTTGTTGGGTTTGGAAATAACAGTAAGGATGGAATACTTCCATTGGACAGGAAAGTAGGTAGTTCTGAGGACTGAGTTGTATATAAGGGTGAGGAAAAGGACAGCTTTGCGGGGAAGGTTTCGTAGGATTTTCCCTGTGATCAGGTCAAATCCAGGAGACTTACGGATTGGAATTTTATTTAGAATGTGTTGTACATCAGAGGGATGAAAGGCCTTTGGCGGAGGAGAGAGAGGCAAAGCACTGGTAAGGAACTCTTCAACTTCTGAAGTATGAAGGGCGTTATAATCAGGATGGGGTGTGAACGTATTTTTGAGGTGAGAGGCAAAGAGCTGAGCCTTCTCCTCGTCGGATCTGACCCAGGAGCCATTTTGCTTGATGGGATAGGATAAAGGACTATATTTTAGAATTTTTCGGGTTGCAAACCACAGGGAATTATCTTTGGTGGAAAGGGAAGCTAGGTATTCATTATAATTTTCGGAGCGGAATTATGAAAGTTGGATTTTGAGGTTTCGGGAAAGGTTATTGAAGGCAGTTTTGTCGGAAGGATACCGTGTTCGTTGCCATAGGGCACGAGCGCGGCGTTTTTCTGAAAGGAGAAGTTGGATGTGGCGAGGAAGAGGAGGGTTCGGGTTTGAAACTGTAGGGGGAGTAGGAGTAGATGAAGCGTTCCAAGCACAGTCCTGTATGGCTTTAGTGAATTTTTGTACGGCTTCATCTAAGTCCTCAGGAGTTTTAAGGATTACATTTAAGTCAATTTGGTTTTCTAAGGAGGTTCTGAAGAGATCCCAATTCACTGGGCCGGGAGTTAAGGAAGGCTTTGGTGGGACACATAACGGGGTTAGACCAACGGTGAGGAGAACAGGACTATGGTCTGAGGATAAGTCGGGGAAGGAATAGGTAGAGGAGAATAAGGATCCTGTGCCAGATCCAACAAAGAAGTCTACGAGGTCTGGGTTGCGGTTAGGATTAGTAGGCCAATAGGTGGGAGAGCCGGGGGAGTAGATGTCATAGTGTTGGGTGTTAATAACATCGTTTAGGATTCGTCCTCGGGAATTTGGAACTCTGCTTCCCCATTGGTGGTGCTTCGCATTGAAGTCACCGCCAACGATGAAGCGAGGCCCCAGGGATCGGAAAAGGGTGAGGAACTCGTGATGAGGAATGAGTTTACTGGGAGTACAATATACTGCCGAGATAGTGACAGGGAAGGGAAAAAGTGACAAGGAGATCGTAGCGATTTGGAATGATTCTGTAGCCTGTGAGGAGAAAAAGTGATGGGATAAGGATTGTTTGATAAGGATGAGTGCGCCACCTCGGGCCCTATCTCCTGGGTAGTCAGACCTGTAGCTCCGGTATCCTGGGATACTGAAGTACAGGCTGGTTGTCAAGTGGGTTTCCGTAATGAGAGCGATGTCTACATGTCTGTCAGTTAGTAGTAGTTCTAGTTCTTGTCTATGGGGTAACAGCCCATTCGAATTCCAAAGGAGGATCTGGAGAGGAAAGGAATTTAAAGGGATCATCGGGAGGATTCGGGTAGGAGTTTAGAGACGAGGAGGCTTAACATCGATATGAGAGGGGTGATTAATGACTTAAAATCATTGAGAAAGGAGGTGAGGTGACTGATAACATCAGGAGTTGAGGATGTAGGGAGCTGGCTGGATGGGAGAGGATGAGGAAGGTTTTTTGGCTGTTGGGGGTAGTGAGAGGTAGGAGGTGGGTAGTGAGAGGTAGGAGGTGGGTAGTGAGAGGTAGGAGGTGGCTGTGTTCGTGGTGGGCTGGCCACTTGGGCGTAGGACCGGGGAAGTGAGGAGGTGGCTCTGGGCTGACGGGCTGCAGCTGGCTGGAACCTGAGCTGGGGCACTGGTCTCAATGGTGGCGGTGGGACTGGTAAAGGAGCCGTCGGTGTCTTCATGGGGGGTTTGGCTGCCGCTTGCCTCTTCTTCATACGATCTTGTATTTCTTTGTGGACCTGGCAACCCCTGTAGTTGGCTGGGTGGTTATCCCCGCAAAGGACGCAGATCGCGGGTTCAATACGGTCCTTCTTAGAACAGTCCGCCGAAAGATGGTTGCCCGGACACTTCACACACCTGGGGGGATGGTGGCAGTAAGAGTGTGTGTGGCCATACTCCTGGCATTTTGTGCATTGAGGAATATCTTTTCTGCGTCGCGGTTCCTCGACCTGTATTCTAGTATACAGTAAATACTGTAACTTAAATATTTCTTTGCTCTTTTCACTTATAGCCAGGTCCACGAAGAAGAGGGGAAGAGGTGTCTTATAGATAGGATGATGCACATTATTAACGTTTTTCACACTGAACCCGTGCTTTTGAAAAAGCGCCGATTTAATCTCATCGGGTTGCGTTGAATGGTGCAGTCCTCTTATTACAACCCGGTAAGACCTGTCTTCCCGAAGCTGATAACAATGAAAGTCAGCCTCGGTGTCTTCAAGATGCTTCACAGTCTTTCTGAAGGTGTCGCTGTCTTGGGGGTAAACGACTAGGTCGTAGAGACGGGAGCGGCACGTGAAAGTCCCCTCTCCAACAGTCCTAATTAGCTGGGAGCAGAACTTTTTGAAGTCTGAGATGTTCTTCACAACGATAGGAGGTGGCTTGGGGACTTGGGTGTTGGCGGGTTGCTGGGATGTGGAGGGAGGGGGAAGGCTGGCTTCATCCTCTGAGGTTTCTCCTTCCGTGTTTTTGGCTTGTTTAATTTGGGGTGAACCTGTTTTATTTGCATCTGGAGCTTTCTTGTAGGTTCGCTTCCGTGCTTTACTACTCACGACATTGAATCCTGAATTGTCGTCTTGAACAACATCCATTTTTAGAAATAAATAAAGTACTGATAATTAATAAAAAAAAAAAAAAAAAAAAAAAAAAAAAAAAAAAAAAAAAAAAAAAAAAAAAGTGCGAGAGGCAGCCTTGAACTCGGTACCTTCCAGTTAGAAGGGACACCGTCTAGCTCCTACTCCACGGTGACAGTGATAGAAATGGAGCCAGAACCATATATAGAGTACAACTTGAGTGCCCGGCAGACAGGACTTGACAGGATCGGCGTCACTCACTACACATTTCGAAATTTAAAAAATAGAAAAAACAAAAAGAAACTGTTAGTTACTCACTATTCATCCCAAAAGTCTAGATAGTGATGCACAAAACAAAACAATAATTCACAAAATCATAGACAATTTGAAGTCGAGACAGCACGAGAATAAGTACGTGTTTCCACCTCGGGAGCTGGTGGGGCACTATCAAGAAAAGTTACCTTTTTATTATTTGAAAAGTTATTTATACCCATAAAAGTGAGCAATATTTGTTAAAACTGATAGACAGATACAGTTATATCGGGAAAGTCCTATCCGAAGGACGACGTGCTCAAGGTTTTTTGAACCTAAGTGAACTTTTAGCTACCTAGGTTTAGTTACATAACATACGACTCATTATCGAGCACCTGACATACAAAAAGGCCCTCGATCATAGTCTAAAGTCCAATCCGAAGGACGACGTGCTCAAATTTATTTTTATCTTCTCGATTAAAACATCTGACCTAAGTACCTTGGCTAGATTTCGAAGTGGCGATCCTGAGCTCGATAGACTCCACATGTATGATAAAATAAGTTACCGTTTGGTTCCAACTAAAATTATCAAGGAAGAAATGTGAAATATAAGTGGGCTTTGAGGTTCCGTTTTGACATATTTTCTGAAAAACAAATTAATACAGCTATGTTGGTAGATAGGCAGCATCCAGAAACGAGGATGGTCAACCAAAGAAAGATTCAGATGTATCGGGTAAGTCCCATCCGAAGGACGACGTGCTCAAGGTATTTTTAACCTAAGTGAAATTTCAGCTAGCCAGGTTTAGATACGTAACATACGACTCATTATCGAGCACCTGACATACAAAAAGGCCCTCGATCATAGTCTAAAGTCCAATCCGAAGGACGACGTGCTCAAATTCATTTTTATCTTCTCGATTAAAACATCTGACCTAAGTGCCTTGGCTAGATTTCTAAGTGGCGATCCTGAGCTCGATAGACTCCACATGTATGATAAAATAAGTTACCGTTTGGTTCCAACTAAAATTATCAAGGAAGAAATGTGGAATATAAGTGGGCTTTGAGGTTCCGTTTTGACATATTTTCTGAAAAACAAATTAATACAGCTATGTTGGTAGATAGGCAGCATCCAGAAACGAGGATGGTCAACCAAAGAAAGATTCAGATGTATCGGGTAAGTCCCATCCGAAGGACGACGTGCTCAAGGTATTTTTAACCTAAGTGAAATTTCAGCTAGCCAGGTTTAGATACGTAACATACGACTCATTATCGAGTACCTGACATAGGCAAAGGCCCTCGATCAACGCTTAAAGTCCAATCCGAAGGACGACGTGCTCAAATTTATTTTTATCTTCCCGATTAAAACATCGGACCTAAGTGACTTGGCTAGATTTCTAAATGGCGATCCAAAGTTCGGTAGACTCCATTCTTCAAAGTTCTCGCTTTTAAACGGTTTTTAGATTTAATATTTGTTAAAACTGATGAACAACCGGGATATCTGAATCCTACACTAAAATCGAAATAAAAATGTTTTTCGAAAAAGTCGGGCGAAATCCTATTCTTCAAATTTCTCGCTTTCTAACAGTTTTTAGATTTAATATTTGTTAAAACTGATAGGCAGATTCAGATATATCGGGGAAGTTCCATCCGAAGGACGACGTGTTCAAGGTATTTTTAACCTAAGTGAAATTTCAGCTACCCAGGTTTAGTTACATAACATACGACTCACTATCCGGTACCTGACATACAAAAAGGCCCTCGATCATAGCTTGAAGTCCAATCCGAAGGACGACGTGCTCAAATTTATTTTTATCTTCTCGATTAAAACATTTGACCTAAATGCCTTTGCTAGATTTCTAAGTGGCGATTCTGAGCTCGATAGACTCCACATGTATGATAAAATAAGTTACCGTTTGGTTCCAACTAAAATTATCAAGGAAGAAATGTGGAATATAAGTGGGCTTTGAGGAACCGTTTTGACATATTTTCTTAAAAACAAATTAATACAGCTATGTTGGTAGATAGGCAGGATCCAGAAACGAGGATGGTCAACCAAAGAAAGATTCAGATGTATCGGGAAAGTCCCATCCGAAGGACGACGTGCTCAAGTAATTTTTAACCTAAATGAAATATCACCTACGCAGGTTTAGATACATAACATACGAGCTACCTAGGTCTAGTTACATAACATACGACTCATAATCGAGCACCTGACATTCAGAGGCCCTCAATCATAGCTTGGAGTCCAATCCGAAGGACGAAGTGCTCAAGTTATTTCTAACGTAAGTGTAATTTCAAATACCCAGGTTTAGATACATCATACGACTCATTATCGAGTACCTGGCATACAAAAAGGCCCTCGATCAAAGCTTAAAGCTCAATCCGAAGGACGACGTGCTGAAATTTATTTTTATCTTCCCGATTAAAACCCCTGAGCTAAGTGACTTGGCTAGATTTCTAAATGGCGATCCTGAGCTCGGTAGACTCCATCCTTCAAATGTCTAGCTTTTAAACGGTTTTAACGAAACATTTCACAATTAAAATCTGAGGCCATGAGATGAACAAACTGTGAGAGGAGTGTTGGGTGATGTCACTACCCTATGTTTGAGCAGAACGTTTAAGGATGCCAGGAAATTTGCTAATTCAATGTTTTTTTTAACGTTTTTGTGAACTTTTGTTTGTTTAAACACGTAAAAAATTGTCTCAAGATAAGTTACCTTTTTATTATTTGAAAAGTTATTTATACTCATAAAAGTGAGCAATATTTGTTAAAACTGATAGACAGATACAGTTATATCGGGAAAGTCCCATCCGAAGGACGACGTGCTCCAGGTATTTTGAACCTAAGTGAAATTTGAGCTACCTAGGTTTAGTTACATAACATACGACTCATTATCGAGCACGTGACATACAAAAAGGCCTTCGATCATAGCCTAAAGTCCAATCCGAAGGACGACGTGCTCAAATTTATTTTTATCTTCTCGATTAAAACATCTGACCTAAGTGCCTTGGCTAGATTTCTAAGTGGCGATCCTGAGCTCGATAGACTCCATTCTTCAAATTTCTCGCTTTTAAACGGTTTTTAGATTTAATATTTGTTAAACCGCCATCTTAGCTGCTGCTGACCTTCACATACACGCCTCATTTACACTACAACACCATCTCACACAAATTGAAAACTGGTGCAACACATGGAAAATCAAACTAAATACAGAAAAATCACAGCACATCACATTTACACTTCGACGAGAAACATGCCCCCCCGTTTTCATCTACGACAAGCCCCTCCCTCAAACTAATACTGTACGATACCTAGGACTGACATTGAATCGAAGACTGACATGGAATCCTCACACACGTCTCACACGAAACACGCTGAACCGTCGACTCAAAATACTCTACGGACTTCTAAATAGACGATCAAAATTAGACATGACACAAAAACGGAACTGTTATACTTACTTACTTAGACCATTATGGACATACGGATCACAGATATACGGTTCAGCAAAACCATCCAACATCAAACGAATTCAGGCATTTCAGTCAAAAACCCTCAGACTGATAACACAATGCCCCCCATACATAAACAAGAGAACACTTCATAACGATCTTATGATACACACAGTACCCGACACAATACAAACTATTTACATACGTTTTTTTAGAAAACTTTACACACATACAAATCCAGAAATACGTACTTTATCTTCACAACACTTACCACAAAACCCCCCACGAAGGTTGAAGAGGAGGTGGAACCGCGACTTACTGCCACCTTAATTCCTATTCGTTCTTAATATTTTTATTTTTTTTTTTATTCTTTTACATTATTTTCCTTCAGTTTTACCATCTCTCTCACCCATTCCATCAAAGTTGTCTTTCACTTCCTTTTTATTTATTTTTTTTTTTTTTAAATTATTATTATTTATTTATTTTTTTATTTTTCCCTTGTCCTTATAATTAATATAAATTTTCGTCCCGAGGACCTACCACTGGGTGGCCTTCCTCTCACATGCCATTCACGCCAACGTCTCCATACCTACCAACATAGATGCTGGTTGTTGCCCCCTAGCAACAGTTGCATCTTTATGAATAAAAGCCAAAAAAAAAAAAAAAAAAAATATTTGTTAAAACTGATAGATAAAAACCGTGATATCTCAATCCTACACAAAAATTGAAATAAAAATTTTTTTCGAAAAAAGTCGGGCTAAATCCCTTCATATTTCTCGCTTTTTAACGGTTTATAGGCTTAATATTAGTTAAAACTGATAGACAGATTCAGATATATCGGGTAAGTCCCATCCGAAGGACGACGTGCTCAAGTTTTTTTTAACCTAAATGAAATGTCACCTACCCAGGTTTAGATACATAACATACGACTCATTACCGAGTACCTGACATACGAAAAGGCCCTCGATCATAGCTTAATGTCCAATCCAAAGGACGACGTGCTCAAATTTATTTTTATCTTACCGATAAAACATCTGACCTAATTGACTTGGCTGGATTTCGAAATGGCGATCCTGAGCTCGGTAGACTCCATTCTTCAAATTTCTCGCTTTTAAACAGTCTTTAGATTTAATATTTGTTAAAACTGATGAACAACCGGGATATCTGAATCCTACACAGAAATCCTAATAAAAATGTTTTTCGAAAAAAGTCGGGCTAAATCCCATTATTCATATTTCTCGCTTTTTAACGGTTTATAGGCTTAATATTATTAAAACTGATAGACAGATTCAGATATATCGGGAAAGTCCCATCCGAAGGACGACGTGCTCGAGATTTTTCGAACCTAAGTGAAATTTTAGCTACCTAGGTTTAGTTACATAACATACGACTCATTATGGAGCACCTGACATACAAAAAGGCCCTCAATCATAGCTTGGAGTCCAATCCGAAGGACGACGTGCTCAAGTTATTTTTAACATAAATGTAATTTCAACTACCCAGGTTTAGATACATAACATACGATTCATTATCGTGTACCTGACATAAAAAAAGGCCCTCGATCATAGCTTAAAGCCCAATCCGAAGGACGACGTGCTCAAATTTATTTTTATCTTCCCGATTAAAACATCTGAGCTAAGTGACTTGGCTAGATTTCTAAATAGCGATCCTGAGCTCGGTAGACTCCATTCTTCAAATTTCTAGCTTTTAAACGGTCTTTAGATTTAATATTTGTTAAAACTGATGAACAACCGGGATATATGAATCCTACACTGAAATCGAAATGAAAATGTTTTTCGAAAAAAGTCGGGCTAAATACCATTCTTCAAATTTCCTGCTTTTTAACGGTTTATAGATTTAATATTTGTTATAACTGATAGACAGATTCAGTTATATCGGGAAAGTCCCATCCGAAGGACGACGTGCTCAAGGTTTTTTGAACCTAAGTGAAATTTGAGCTACCTAGGTTTAGTTACATAACATACGACTCATTATCGAGCACGTGACATACAAAAAGGCCTTCGATCATAGCCTAAAGTCCAATCCGAAGGACGACGTGCTCAAATTTATTTTTATCTTCTCGATTAAAACATCTGACCTAGGTGCCTTGGCTAGATTTCTAAGTGGCGATCCTGAGCTCGATAGACTCCATTCTTCAAATTTCTCGCTTTTAAACGGTTTTTAGATTTAATATTTGTTAAAACTGATGAACAACCCGGATATCAGATTCAGATATATCGGGGAAGTCCCATCCGAAGGATGACGTGGTCAAGGTATTTTGAACTTAAGTGAAATTTGAGCTACCTAGGTTTAGTTACATAACATACGACTCATTATCGAGCACGTGACATACAAAAAGGCCATCGATCATAGCCTAAAGTCCAATCCGAAGGACGACGTGCTGAAATTTATTTTTATCTTCCCGATTAAAACCTCTGAGCTAAGTGATTTGGCTAGATTTCTAAATGGCGATCCTGAGCTCGGTAGACTCCATTCTTCAAATTTCTAGCTTTTAAACGGTTTTAACGAAACATTTCACAATTAAAATCTGAGGCCATGAGATGAACAAACTGTGAGAGGAGTGTTGGGTGATGTCACGTAGTGTTGGGTGATGTCACTACCCTATGTTTGAGCAGAACGTTTAAGGATGCTAGGAAATTTGCTAATTCAATGTTTTTTTAACGTTTTTGTGAACTTTTATTTGTTTAAACACGTAAACAAATTGTCTCAAGAAAAGTTACCTTTTTATTATTTGAAAAGTTATTTATACCCATAAAAGTGAGCAATATTTGTTAAAACTGATAGACAGATACAGTTATATCGGGAAAGTCCCATCCGAAGGACGACGTGCTCAAGGTTTTTTGAACCTAAGTGAACTTTTAGCTACCTAGGTTTAGTTACATAACATACGACTCATTATCGAGCACCTGACATACAAAAAGGCCCTCGATCATAGTCTAAAGTCCAATCCGAAGGACGACGTGCTCAAATTTATTTTTATCTTCTCGATTAAAACATCTGACCTAAGTACCTTGGCTAGATTTCGAAGTGGCGATCCTGAGCTCGATAGACTCCACATGTATGATAAAATAAGTTACCGTTTGGTTCCAACTAAAATTATCAAGGAAGAAATGTGAAATATAAGTGGGCTTTGAGGTTCCGTTTTGACATATTTTCTGAAAAACAAATTAATACAGCTATGTTGGTAGATAGGCAGCATCCAGAAACGAGGATGGTTAACCAAAGAAAGATTCAGATGTATCGGGTAAGTCCCATCCGAAGGACGACGTGCTCAAGGTATTTTTAACCTAAGTGAAATTTCAGCTAGCCAGGTTTAGATACGTAACATACGACTCATTATCGAGCACCTGACATACAAAAAGGCCCTCGATCATAGTCTAAAGTCCAATAAGTGCCTTGGCTAGATTTCTAAGTGGCGATCCTGAGCTCGATAGACTCCACATGTATGATAAAATAAGTTACCGTTTGGTTCCAACTAAAATTATCAAGGAAGAAATGTGGAATATAAGTGGGCTTTGAGGAACCGTTTTGACATATTTTCTTAAAAACAAATTAATACAGCTATGTTGGTAGATAGGCAGGATCCAGAAACGAGGATGGTCAACCAAAGAAAGATTCAGATGTATCGGGAAAGTCCCATTATCGAGCACGTGACATACAAAAAGGCCTTCGATCATAGCCTAAAGTCCAATCCGAAGGACGACGTGCTCAAATTTATTTTTATCTTCTCGATTAAAACATCTGACCTAAGTGCCTTGGCTAGATTTCTAAGTGGCGATCCTGAGCTCGATAGACTCCATTCTTCGAATTTCTCGCTTTTAAACGGTTTTTAGATTTAATATTTGTTAAAACTGATGAACAACCGGGATATCTGAATCCTACACTAAAATCGAAATAAAAATGTTTTTCGAAAAAGTCATTATCCGGTACCTGACATACAAAAAGGCCCTCGATCATAGCTTGAAGTCCAATCCGAAGGACGACGTGCTCAAATTTATTTTTATCTTCTCGATTAAAACATTTGACCTAAATGCCTTTGCTAGATTTCTAAGTGGCGATTCTGAGCTCGATAGACTCCACATGTATGATAAAATAAGTTACCGTTTGGTTCCAACTAAAATTATCAAGGAAGAAATGTGGAATATAAGTGGGCTTTGAGGAACCGTTTTGACATATTTTCTTAAAAACAAATTAATACAGCTATGTTGGTAGATAGGCAGGATCCAGAAACGAGGATGGTCAACCAAAGAAAGATTCAGATGTATCGGGAAAGTCCCATCCGAAGGACGACGTGCTCAAGTAATTTTTAACCTAAATGAAATATCACCTACGCAGGTTTAGATGCATAACATACGAGCTACCTAGGTCTAGTTACATAACATACGACTCATAATCGAGCACCTGACATTCAGAGGCCCTCAATCATAGCTTGGAGTCCAATCCGAAGGACGAAGTGCTCAAGTTATTTCTAACGTAAGTGTAATTTCAAATACCCAGGTTTAGATACATCATACGACTCATTATCGAGTACCTGGCATACAAAAAGACCCTCGATCAAAGCTTAAAGCTCAATCCGAAGGACGACGTGCTGAAATTTATTTTTATCTTCCCGATTAAAACCCCTGAGCTAAGTGACTTGGCTAGATTTCTAAATGTCGATCCTGAGCTCGGTAGACTCCATTCTTCAAATTTCTAGCTTTTAAACGGTTTTAACGAATTATTTCACAATTAAAATCTGAGGCCATGAGATGAACAAACTGTGAGAGGAGTGTTGGGTGATGTCACTACCCTATGTTTGAGCAGAACGTTTAAGGATGCCAGGAAATTTGCTAATTCAATGTTTTTTTTAACGTTTTTGTGAACTTTTGTTTGTTTAAACACGTAAAAAATTGTCTCAAGATAAGTTACCTTTTTATTATTTGAAAAGTTATTTATACTCATAAAAGTGAGCAATATTTGTTAAAACTGATAGACAGATACAGTTATATCGGGAAAGTCCCATCCGAAGGACGACGTGCTCCAGGTATTTTGAACCTAAGTGAAATTTGATCTACCTAGGTTTAGTTACATAACATACGACTCATTATCGAGCACGTGACATACAAAAAGGCCTTCGATCATAGCCTAAAGTCCAATCCGAAGGACGACGTGCTCAAATTTATTTTTATCTTCTCGATTAAAACATCTGACCTAAGTGCCTTGGCTAGATTTCTAAGTGGCGATCCTGAGCTCGATAGACTCCATTCTTCGAATTTCTCGCTTTTAAACGGTTTTTAGATTTAATATTTGTTAAAACTGATGAACAACCGGGATATCTGAATCCTACACAAAAATTGAAATAAAAATGTTTTTCGAAAAAAGTCGGGCTAAATCCCATTCTTCAAATTTCTCGCGTTTTAACGGTTTATAGGCTTAATATTAGTTAAAACTGATAGACAGATTCAGATATATCGGGAAAGTCCCATCCGAAAGACGACGTGCTAAGGTTTTTTGAACCTAAATGAAATGTCACCTACCCAGGTTTAGATACATAACATACGACTCATTACCGAGTACCTGACATACGAAAAGGCCCTCGATCATAGCTTGAAGTCCAATCCGAAGGACGACGTGCTCAAATTTATTTTTGTCTTACCGATATAACATCTGACCTAATTGACTTGGCAAGATTTCGAAATGTCGATCTTGAGCTCGGTAAACTCCATTGTTCAAATTTCTCGCTTCTAAACGGTTTTTAGATTTAATATTTGTTAAAACTGATGAACAACCTGGATATCTGAATCCTACACAAGAATTGAAATAAAAATGTTTTTCGAAAAAGTCGGGCGAAATCCCATTCATCAAATTTCTCGCTTTTTAACAGTTTTTAGATTTAATATTTGTTAAAACTGATAGACAGATTCAGATATATCGGGGAAGTCCCATCCGAAGGTCGACGTGCTCAAGGTTTTTTTAACCTATGTGAAATTTCAGCTACCCAGGTTTGGATACATAACATACGATTCATTATCGAGTACCTGACATACGAAAAGGCCCTCGATCATAGCTTACAGTCCAATCCGAAGGACGACGTGCTCAAATTTATTTTTATCTTCCCAATTAAAACATCTGACCTAAGTGACTTGGCTAGATTTCTAAATGGCGATCCTGAGCTCGGTAAACTCCATTCTTCAAATTTCTCCCTTTTTAACGGTTTTTAGATTTAATATTTGTTAAAACTGATGAACAACGGGGATATCTGAATCCTACACACACATCGAAATAAAAATGTTTTTCGAAAAAGTCGGGCTAAATCCCATTCTTCAAATTTCTCGCTTTTTAACGGTTTATAGGCTTAATATTAGTTAAAACTGATAGACAGATTCAGATATATCGGGAAAGTCCCATCCGAAGGACGACGTGCTCAAGGTTTTCTTTACCTAAGTGAAATTTCAGCTACCCAGGTTTAGATACTTAACATACGACTCATTATACAGTACTTGATATACGAAAAGGCCCTCGATCATAGCTTGAAGTCCAATCCGAAGGAAGTTAAATTCTTTAACGGTTGTTCGTATTGTCACGAAATTTCCCATGTAGTATTCCTGAAGGCCAAATAGAAAAATAAGATGTGTGGCGTCCCAAAGTTTTGAACGGGAGGGGGGGTTGTGGGCGGGCCTAAGGATAATTATAGAGCAAATTCTTTAACGGTTGATCGTATTGTCACGAAATTTCCCATGTAGTATTCCTGAAGGCCAAATAGAAAAATAAGGTGTGTGGCGTCCCAAAGCTTTGAACGGGAGGGGGGGTTGTGGGGGGCCTAAGGATAATTATAGAGCAAACTCTTTAACGGTTGATCGTATTGTCACGAAATTTCCCATGTAGTATTCCTGAAGGCCGAAAGATGTGTGGCGTCCCAAAGCTTTGAACGGGAGGGGGGGTTGTGGGGGGGCCTAAGTATAAATATAGAGCAAACTCTTTAACGGTTGATCGTATTGTCACTAAATTTCCCATGTAGTATTCCTGAAGGCCAAATAGATAAATAGGCGGTGTGACGGCTCAAAATTTTGTACGGGAGGGGGGGCTGTGGGGGAGGCCTAAGTATAAATATAGTGCTAGCTCATCAAAGGTTGGTTAGGTTAGGTTAGGTTTTATGACTCATGCCCAGGCTTTTAACTATGAGGTCATATCGCCTACTACCAGAGCGCTCTTTCGTCACTCTGGTGGACATGAGCCCGACTCTACTGTGGGAGTCCTAAATATTCATCTAGGGTAGGGGTCTTTAACGAGTACCTGACATCGTACAGGCTCGGGACCATCGCTTAACGACCCATCCGAAGGACGGCGTGCTTAAGTTTATTTTACCTCCCAGATATAATAAACGAAGGGCCTCGGTCGGGCTACGAACCCACGACCTTGAACTCAGAAGTCAAGCACGCATACCACTGAGCTACCGGCGCCCTCGCATCAAAGGTTGGTCGTATTGTCATCGAATTTCACATGTAGTATTCTTAAAAGCCAAATAGAACTATAGGGTGTGTGACGTCAAAAAATTGTGAACGGGAGGGGGGTTATGGGGGTAGGCCTAAATTTGAAGATAGTGATAGGTCAAAAAATAATTCACTCACGACTGACAGACTACTTGTCAGAGACACACGTCATTCCAACACACCAATTCGGGTTCAAGCCATAACACTCCTCAGTACACCAACTACAAAGGGTGTCGGAACTCATCGTGACCGGGTTCGAGCAGAAGAAGTACACCGCTGCTACTTTCTTGGACGTTGCCGCAGCGTTTGACACGGTCTGGCACAAAGGACTACTGTACAAATTGCGTCGAACATGGTCCCCATCCTACCTCTTCAAAATTATTGAGTCCTTTCTCAACAATAGAACATTCCAAGTGCGAATAAATCTGCAGTGAGTTCGAGACGACAACTTAAATCCGGCGTTCCTCAGGGAGCGATTCTCAGCCCACTACTGTTTAATTTATATTGCAACGACCTACCAGTGCCGCCGTCTTCAACACTTGCAACATACGCAGACGATACAATGATTGCTACCCAGGAGAGTAGCCTGAACGAAGCCATCGAGTCCCTCCAGACCTCACTAGATGTCTTGGCTGAATGGTTCAGAAAGTGGAACCTCTCTCTAAACCCTGAAAAAACGAAAGCCAAGATATTTTCCTTGCGTAGATTTCAGCTAGAAGGACTGAGAACAGTAGCTCTTGGTGACATCTCTATCCCATGGAATCCTAAGGACTAGGTTATAAAGTATCTAGGGGTAACCTTGGATACGAGGGCCACCTGGAAACTACACATTAACACCAAACTACAACAAGCACACAGTAGACTTAAACGACTCTACCCTCTCATTAACAGAAAAACATCACTTAAACACTTTCCCTTGTCCTAATAATTAATATAAATTTTCGTTCCGAGGACCTACCACTGGGTGGCCTTCCTCTCACATGCCATTCACGCCAACATATCCATACCTACCAACATAGATGCTGGTTGTTGCACCCTAGCAACAGTTGCATCTTTATAAATAAAAGACAAAAAAAAAAAAATAATAATAAAAATTAATGTGATAATTGTTGGTGAGTGAAGGCTTTACAATTCACCGGAAACGGAAATATTTATAAAAATAAAAATTTACAAAAAATTACTTATATACAATAAGTATAAAAACATAAAATTAAAAAAAAAAAAAAAAAACGTCACAATAAAACATTTTTTTGTTCATTCTTTTTTTTTACTTAAATCTTGGTAGAGAGAACGTTTTTTTTTGGGGGGGGGGGGGGGGGGGGGGGCTTGAAGGGTTAGGGGGAGACTTGGGGGAAGGGGCTTGGCCTAATAAACATTTGAGCTGAAACTCAAAGTCTCTAGCGTTAATAGGGGCCGAGATCCTTACACAGGCTCTGATGATACCTAAATATCTTGCAGTTGGCACACCCGATTTCCCCCAAACATGGCTAAGAACCATCTCGCAAATACAAGCTTTTGAAACAAAAAAAAAAACACTTTGAAATCGAATCAGCCGTCTTGGAGCTACGATGCTACAGACACTCACACACACAGACAAAGGCTTCAAACTTGTAACACCCCCTCCTATTGCGTCAGGTGTTAATAAAATTGTGATATTTTTGAAGTTTATAAAATTCTTGTTATTAATTGTAGGAATATTGAGGGTCACTCAAAGATGGAAAAAACACTATTCAAATGCCGCCAACGTTTCGATATCATCATCAAGGGCTACAAACATGGGGGGGAAATCAAGATTAGAATCAAAAATAAACACACATTTTTTTGTTGATAAACATTACTGAACGTTAAAAATACATTATAACAAGCTAAAAATTGAAACAGACTTACTATGAATAATTACTAAACATTAAAATTAAATATGAATACATTACTAAACATTAAAATTAAATATGAATACATTACTAAACATAAACATTAATAATGGAAATAGACAAATAGGTGGAACATAATAAAGAGTTTGTTTGTAGGCCCTGATGATGATATAAAATATATCGAAACGTTGGCATTTGAATAGTGTTTTTTTCCATCTTTGACTGACCCTCAATATTCCTACAATTAGAATCTACAGTCGCTAATCAACATCTACTTATTATTAATGTGATCTTATTTAAAAAAAAAAAAAAATCTATAAACAGTTTTTATAGTGGCTAGAAGTTTCGTTAAAATGACCGTATAAAAAATAATAATCTATGAGAAAGATATATAAACATTGTTATATCCTTATTGTTTTTGTTTTTTTCCACTTTAACATTGCTTTTCCCTCACTCTGACAGGAAGAACGAACTCAACAGGTTGCTAATAACAAATACTTTATAGGGAAAATAATGAACAACTAAGATATGAAAAATATTGACACAAATAATAATGAACTTGAAAGAAATAAAACTTGTTTATTTATGATATTGTCTAATTTCACCAACTATATTTACATGGGAGTACTTTCGGTATTTCTACCATCCTGTAGAGTCTTATCTCTTATGCTTTTGGCTGAGGATGGTAGAAATACCGAAAGTACTCCCATGTAAATATAAGTAGTTGGTGAAATTAGACAATATCATGAATAAACAAGTTTTATTTCTTTCAAGTTCATTTGAATTATTTCACAATATCTCTGCAATAATGTAGTTTTCACAAATAATAATTCCCATATTATCATGGCGCCGAAATATTTGTATATTTATTTTGTTCTACTCCCAATCGAATGTATTTTTATAGAATGGTCAGTCCCAGATTAAGTTCTTTATATTAATTCTCATGAGGACTTGGCCCTTAGAACCAAAAAAAATTTTAAGAATATATTCTATTCAATAAAAAATTTTATTTTATTCTTCTTTCTACTGTTAGTTTTCATAATTATTTTATTTTATGCTTAACTATACAGTCCTCTGTGTTTAAGACGATAGTCGGCCACAAACCATAATGCCTTATATGTTACATAACCTAGAATAAACAGTTCCCAAGGATGTTGTTCAGAGATAGACATCTCAAGAGGAAGACAGGCTCCTTTCAAAGCTACAGAGCCGCGTCAAGTCCTGTATTATTCCTAACTAAAGTTCAAATTCAAGCGGTGAAGCGTACTTTTTTCCTTTCCTTTTTTTATTTTCTTTCAGTTGAACATTTATGTCAATAGGAAAATTATGTCCCCAAAATCAAGATACCGTGGAAACAATAATAAATTCACAGTCGTGTTCATGAACTAAACATTAGTCCTTGCCTTCTGAGCTCAAGATCGTGGGTTCGAAACCCGGCCGAGGCCCTTAGTTTATTTTATCTGAGAGGTAAAATAAACTTAAACACGCCGTCCTTCGGATGTGACGTTAAGCGATGGTTCCGAGACTGTACGATGTCGAGTACTCGTTTAAAGTTAAAGACCATAGGTGAATAAAAATTTAGGACTCCCACAATAGAGTCGAGCTCAAGTCCACCAGAGGAATGAAAGAGAGCTCTGGTAGTAGGCGATATGACCTCGTAGTTAAATCCCGGGCATGAGTCATAATAACTAACTGTTAGTTGACTCATGCCCGGGCTTTAACTGCGAAGTTATATCTTCTATTACCAGAGCGCTCTTTTGTCACTCTGGTAGACATGAGCCCGACTCTACTGTGGGAGTCCTAAATTTTGCCTACCCTAAATTTTTATTCACCTAGGGCAGGGGTCTTTAACGGGTACCTGACATCGTACAGGCTCAGGACCGTCGCTTAACTTTTCATCGTGTGCTCAAGGGTTTTTCATCTCTCAGATAAACAAATAAAAAACCTAAGGGCCATGGCCGAGTCCACGCTACAAATTACGAGAGCTCTCTATAGGTTATTGCCCTTCTCTACTTCTAACATCGACTTTCCTAGTTTCGTCTTAATGTATTCGATATATTTGTATTGAACAAATTAAGAACGAATTAAGGAAATTTCATAGAAAATTCACTGGTAGCTACTGCTGGTCATTTCCAGTTTGGAACGGTTACAGCCGAAACATGGAAGTGGGCATTTTACATTAAAAAATTATGTTCGAAGGAGACATTACCAATAATTAATGTAAATTTAATTTTATAAAGTAATTTTTTTTTTACTAAATAAATATTCAATTATTGTTACATAATTTTGTTTGACAGTTAATCGCAAATCCATACGATCTGGATTATTTTAGGAACACATCGGTCAATGTTGATGTAAACTTACAAAAATATAACCTTCATTGAAAGTTAGAAAGTTGTCGTTTCTTTCTTTATTATTTTTTCCCACTTAACCTGGAGTCAGAAGATCTGCTTTTAGGTTTTTTCGCACTTTAAGAGACAATGATGCCTTGTTCAGGTAATTCCCCAAATTAACAGTAGGAACACACTAACGATATTAAATAATTAATTGATTTTATTATATGAAGTTTCTTCTAAAAAATCAGTTCTGTTTTTCTCTCATTGATTTCTTTTTAAAGAATTTAACAGAAAGTTGTTAGATGAATCTGTAGTTTTATATTTTATGTTTTTTAATGTTTGATTCATATTTGAATAAGTAAAGAAGTTAACTTATGTATAGCTTATTCCATAATTTAACGTCTTGTCTTTCTGCAATAATGAAGTGAAACAGTGTTTTAAAAATAATTGAAATTTAAGCTTTTTCTGGACCATTTCGTGTAGAAATATTTTTATGTTGAATGATCATCTATTTCTAGTTTTATGGTGGTTTTGACATTAAACTTTTGTTTTCTATGCCCATGTCATGTATTGAAAGCTATTGATTTTTATGGCCCAAATATGATTTTTCATCATTTAATTTTCTTTCTTATGTGAATAAGGCATGTGTATAGAAAACATGGGGGGGGGGGGGGGGGGGGGGGGGGGACTCGACTCAAATATCCTAATAACGGGCCGATGTAATCAATGTATCGACACAAAATTTAGTATGAGGATTCAGAAGCCACTCTATATGCCAAATATTGAGTTTCAGCCCAAACGGTGGATTGGCTTTGGAGGGAGAGCGACAACGTAATTGATTAATTCGGGCCGGGGAAGTAGGTAGCCACCGACGAATTTTATACACAAGAATGCTAATGATTAATTATATATCATTTGCTGCATTTGTATTATATTTAAAATTTCAAAAATATATTGTTAAAATACAATATAAGTACATATTTTGAGAATGATTTGAAATTTTATGTAAATTAGCATAAAAATTGATGTATTTTCCACAGGTTCTGCATAAAGAATATTATCAATATAAGGGAAAAATACGTCGGGGCAATGTACTTCCCCAGAACGAATTAATCAATTAACTTATCGCTCCCCTCCAAAACTAGTCGACCGTTTGTGCTAATATTCAACAGTTCACTTAGATAGGGGGTCCTAAACCTCATACTAAATTTTATGTCTATAAATTAATCTGATCCCACTCTTCCCTTCTTCAGTAATATTACAGATACAATAAAGATCAGTTAATAATTATAATATAGTTAGCATTCTTGTATAATAGCTGTAATAAAAAAAAAATTTCAATAATTGTAATGTTATTTCTATGATCACAGGGAATAAGTTGTTATGTAATAAAATGGCCAAAATGAGTTAAGTGTACTGTGATCATCTCCCAAGCCATCTGCGCACTGTAAAGAAGTTGGGGGCTCAGGACTTTAATACTTTCAGAATTATAAAGATGTGGGTTTCTTGGTATCTCGTAAAATTGTGTATGTTCTCTGTTAAATCAACTCAATCTTCTTCTTTGAGGGATCATTCACGTGATAACTGCATTTAACCAATTATTCACTACGGCAGACGATTCCAAGTGAAAAGGGTGTTTTCGGTTAAATCAACTTGCTCAACTTTAGAGAGGCATCATTCACGAGTATTTCAAAAAGTATGGTTATTAATTAGGTAAGTTTGTATAGAAATTAGATAAGTAATGGGGAATGATTAGGTAACTAAAGGAAAATCCAAAAAATGATTAACAATATTTATTGAATATAATGATATAATGATGCAAACATAATTTATTTATTCCAAAAACTGGTATTACACAATTAATGCAAAAATAAAAAAAGTGCTGCCCTGAAAAGTTACTAATTTAGACTTACCAATTTATTCCCTGTGACCACAGTTTTATGCCTCTGTAAATAGGATTTGTACATCCGAATCAACACTTAAGACTTAGGATTGTACGATAATGTCCTAATGAAATAACAAATAATGTAATGTTACAGGTATGATCTCAGCCTCCCCACTTCTCATTGAGGTCAGCGTGGAGCCTTCCGATGTTTACTACGAAGACAATGCAGCAGGTATCCACAATTTTAGTTTTAAGTAAATATCTATGGCCTGCGGAAAGCATTATTTTTAAGGAGCTCAAATCAAAGTGGTCGGTAAATACAATGTACTTCCTCAGCAGGAATTAATCGACTACGTTTTCGCTCTCCCTCCAAAACCAAGACTGTTTTGGCTGAAAATCTATAGATTCTCATACTACATCTTTTTTGTTGATACATATCATTACATCGGCAGTTATTAGAGCTTTTGCGTTAATCCCCTTCTTTTCGGCCTATTTTTTTGATATTTGACCGTTTCTATTCTTTCTTTTGATATTTCACTTTTTTTAACTGCTGTTTTATGCAAATAACAATATATCAGAGACAGAAGTTTAATAGATTGTAAAAAATTAAATGTTTCTCAAATTGGTTGATTTTTCTTTGGATAATGTTTAATAATGTTGCTCAACACAGGAAAAAAAAAATCATTGAATCACCGGCAATTTTGTGTCGACTCATTCTTTACAACGGCAGTTTTAGAGTTTTTGTGTTGAGCCCCCCCCCCCTCTCTCAACCCCCCTTATTCCCCCCTTCCCTTGGCAGAAAATCAATAGATACTTAGAGTCTTTACGCGGTTCTGGATAACATATAAGATTTTGCCTCGATACATTAATTATATCGGGAGTTCACTTGTATACAGACACATTATTTTTTTTTTCATTTTTGAATCAGGGTTCGGAAAACTTGAAATTCTGGTGTAAACTGGATATCGAATTTCTAACCTATTACAAAACTTACGTAGTTTAATTGAGGAAGTAAAAAAATAACTTGTATGTTCCCAGCTGTAATAACACATATTTTTACGGACATGTGATAATATAATGTTCTAAGCTCGATTTAACATTGTTCAAATATATAAAATAAACACATGTCTTATCGCAGCTGTTTTTAATTTAATTTTTTTTTTGTTTTAGCGGATAATGAAGTCCAGGTGGAGCCTACTGATTTGTCCTATAAAAATGGTATTTTTATGATGGAATGTATTTGGAGCAACCTATTTTTTCCCTCGTTTTCTTGTCATGTATTGCATTTTGAAGAGAGTTGTATTTTCTCTTGTTTTAGGCCCTGTGAGCTCATTGAAGAAATTTGGGTGTCATCATTGTGGACATACGGCCTTTAGTGTGGGTAAACTTCGCAGTCACATTGTCCTACTCCATTTGAAGTCTGAACAGCAATTTCTCTACGCAATATTACGCAGAAAAAAGTATAAATCATGGGTTATGAGAAGAGGTCATTTAGTTAAAAGTGGGCTGAAACAATTCCAGTGTAGAGATTGTGGTAAAAAATTTGAACAACGAGGAAAGTTGACAAGACATATGCTCACACACACAGGAGAAAAACCCTTCCATTGTACTGTGTGTAATAATGGATTTCGTAGACCAGACTATTTGGCAAAACATATGTTAACACATACCGGGGAAAAACCGTTTCAGTGTACAGTCTGTTATAAAAGGTTCCGACAACGGGGTGATTTGAGCACACATGTGAGGATTCATAAAGGAGATAGACCATTCCAGTGTAATGAATGTGGTAAAAAGTTCATACAACAGTGTATTTTGACAAAACACATGTTGACACATACTGGAGAAAAACCATTCGAGTGTACGGTATGTGGCAAGAAATTTATACAACGTGGTAGCTTGACTGATCACTTGAGAACACATACCGGGGAGAAACCATACCAGTGTACAATTTGCAGTAATAGATTTAGACAAACGAGCAGTTTGAGTAAACACATGTTGACACATACCAAGGAGATGCCTTTTCAGTGTACGGTTTGCGGTAAAAAATTTGGAAGACGAGGTAGCTTAACAAAACACATAATGGTACATACTGGAGAGAAGCCCTTTGAGTGTACAATTTGCAGTGATAAATTTCGACAACGATGTAGATTGACCAAACATATGTTGTCACATTCGGGGGAGAAATCGATACAGTGTACGGTGTGCAGCGATACATTTAGCAGACAAGATTATTTGGCAAAACATATGTTAATGCATACGGGGCTAAAACCCTTTCAATGTACGTTCTGTGGCAAAGAATTTAAACAACGGAGCAGTTTGACAAAACACATGGCGAAACATGAACAAGAATTAGTTTCAATCTGCAATATACAGAGTCAGGATACAGGATTGGAGATGATATAATAAAAATGATACATATAGTTATAATGATGGATATGAGTCGACAGTATATTTACAGTGTTGAGGAAAGTCGAGGTTCTGTCGTGTAAAGAACAAAAACTGAGTATTCGGAAACTGTTTATTACCTTTTTCATGAGCCTTGTAATGACTTGAGTGGATGTGTGTGGTGAAGACGTGTTTGTGTCTGATAGTGATCCTTTCTATCTTCACCACACACATCCACCCAAGTCATTATAAGACCCTAAAGACGGTAATAAACAGTTTCTGAAATGTTCGCCAAATACTGAGTTCTCGACTTCCCTCAACATAACACAGTAACTCTACTCCAGAGACTGACTACGAACTAATAAAATTAACTTTTTACAATGAGTAAAAAAAAAAAAAAGCTATGCCTCAAATGTTATTATTTATATTTTATATATATTTATTTACGTTATTCTTATTTATTTTGTTTATATATATATATTTATAATGGTTGTTACAAAAATTATTTTTAAAAAAGTTTTTATTATTACCGTTCATTGTGAATTTTGATTTATTTATACATTTTGTTACATTTTTTCTGCAGTTTTCCTCGAATTGTGAGAACAAATAAACATTGAGGTAAGTTATCTCCTCCATTTCATTGTTTTGTGTTTTGGCCTGTAAGATGGATCTTTTAATAGTAACTTGAGCACGCCGTCCTTCGGATGGAACGTTAATAGATGGCTCCGAGCCTGTACGATGTCAGGTATTCGTTAAAGATACCTACCCTAACTGAATAAATCTAAGTAGGCAAAATGTAGGAGACTACCACAATAGAGTCAGCTCATGTCCACAAGAGCGACGAAATAGCGCTCTGGTAGTTGACGATATGACCTCACAGTTAAAGCACGGACATGAGTCACAATAACTATCACAGTAAGTTTTTGTAACCTGAGGGCCAATATGGACTATCTATTTAAGGAAAAAAAAAAAAATCGGGTGCGTGCAACTCCGATGCGTGGCCAAATGAGCATGACAACGTCTGAGTTGCGAGATAGCGAAAGTGTCAGGAATCAAATATAACAAATCATTTCAATAACATTTTTGAACCTTGAAACAATTTAAAAACAATATAGAAAGAAAATATTCATAAGCATAATAGTTTTCAAAAAATGAAAATTTGGTTTACAAAGAGTTTATTCGATAAAAATATTATTTTCAAATTCATAGATCAAATAGTTTTAGAATGGTGAACAATTTTATGAAGCATTTATTTAAATCAATGCTATTTTCACATGTATACATCATGTAGGACAATAATATAATTGTTAGATGTTTTGTGAAGTTCAATTAACAATTCGATTCACATGTGTGATTTTGTATTTGCACATAGTATATAACAAGTATTCCAAGTACGTGAATCGAGACAGGAGAGCAACTAGCGGAACGAAGACAGTGTGAAGCGCTCTCTCTCGGCGCATGCGCGATACCTTTGTTACGTGTCACCGAAAGTAACATAGCGCAGTTTTCGAACATGGGGTGCCGGCCTACCAAATTATAAGACGTTGCCACGTCAAAAAAAAAAATAAGGATAATCGGTGAAATTGTGTTATTTCATTTGAATAAAATGTGACAAATTAGTGTTTGTTTTTATAACAAATATTCACACATATTGGGAACCATTTTGAAATTGAAAAAAGTTGTTGATTGGTCGTTACGGACAATCTCATCTGCATCGTGAGATGACTGTTTAATTTGAGAAAATACGTTTTTTAATTCCCCAGCTACACAAAGTATAGGGGAAGTTCTATAATCGGTCAAAAGTTTGTTACGGAGTTTTCAACGGAATTTCATAATTTCCTACCTCCTGATTTCAAGAATAAAACTGTTTTTGTATGTGTATTCAGAACCCTCTCAGGACGACACCTAATTCAACCAAATCGGCCAAAGAAAAGGCATCAGACAAAAACCCTAATAACTGTCTTTGTAATGAATGCATTGGCATGAAATATCATTTATAAATTCAGAGCCCTATAAGGACGACACATATTAATTTTCAGTGGAATCAAACGATGTTGCCGATTTAATGAATGTATCGACATGCAATTTTACATTTATATTCAAAACCTCATAAGGTTGGCAACTATCAATTTATCCGCGAAATCATTTGTAGAGGAAGGGAACCAAAGAAGATGGTCACGACCACCAATATTTAGTTTTAGCTCAAACGTTCGATTGGCCTTGGAGGGAGAGCGAAAACATAATTGGTTAATCCTTGCTGGGGAAGTACCTACATAATAGCCCGTGAGCCCACCATATTACTTACAGTACAACTTTGTTTTGAGCTCCATAACAATGCTTTTCGCAGGTGGTGCCAGAATTAAAAAGGGCTCCCCCCCCCTCCTTCTAACAACAGCCTCTAGGGGAAATTATATATATCGATGCGTTCCAGGCAAAAGGCCCTAACCCACATAAGGTTAACTTTACAGGAGAAAGAAAAAAACTGTTTCATTATTAAACAAACCAAGTTGGCTTTCCTCATTAGTTTAATTGTAATTTTTTGTTTTTTTTAATTTTATTTGCAATCTATATACAATACATACATAATGAGCAAATATGTGGACAAAAGAAAAAAAAAATAACTTCACTTGATGGGAGAAGCCAGCCAGCGCTGACACTCCCTCGAAAGTTAATTTTCACCATTCACTATCCTCAGAGAAGATCGCGAGGCCACCTCCTGTTCAAGCGGCGGGGAGGATTGTCAGGATGGGAATGATAGGATAGGGCTTGAGCGAGAGGATTTGAATGATAAGAAAGGTTTCTGTGAAATGTTTGGAATCGGGATTGGATTAGTTCGTTGACAGTGGGAATATTGAGATCTCTATGTAGGACTTTATTGGTAATGTAGAAAGGAGCGTTGATAATTCGTCGCAGGAGTTTGGACTGGAATGCTTGGATTCGATTGATGTTCGACTGTTTAGCTGCACCCCAAAGTTCGAGTCCGTACGTCCAGATGGGACGTAAATGGTCTTGTAAATCGTAAGTTTGTTGTTAGTTGTCAGTTTTGATTTTGGTCCAAGTAGTCGACGTAACAGTCCGTATCTTCGATTCAGTTCTTGTCGTTTAAGTCGTGTATGTGGGTTCCACGTTAGTCTACTGTCTAGGTAAAACCCGAGGTAGCGGACTTGGTTGGAAGAGGGAATCAGGATGTTGTTAATGGTGATTGGAGGACAGGATTGGCGGCGTAGGGTAAATGTCATAATGTAAACTGCCAAAAGCCCTTACCTATTGGTTACTATTATACTAAACCTATTGGTTAGGGCTTTGGACAGTTTTTGAAAGTCCCGAATGTTCAGAACGAAAGCCCTAACCCACTTCTATCGTTGGTAAAATAAAAAATTACCTTTTATGTATTTTAATTTATTTATATTTAACAAAAAACCGATTAGGGCGCTAGATTTAAATGAAACGGATCAATCAACAGCATCAAACTCGTGGGATAGGGCATTTGGACTGGGAGATATAATGATTTAAAGTTTTTTGATAGTATGTCTCCAATTTCTAATTTCCTATTTTTATAAATTTTGTTAAAAATTATTACAAAATGGAGTTAACAAAAATGTGCGGGATAGACAATAGTGTGGGATAGGGCCAAAACATGAAAATCTCAAAAAATGAGGGATAGGGCCTTCTGCCTGGAACGCATCGATATATATTTGGTTCAACAAAATCACTTGCGATCAGAGAACACAGAACCGTCGGATCTCAATCATTCTATGAAAACACCTTGGAATTTTCGTCGATATAACCTCAACTAATATGTAACCTTCATTATTAAGAGAAAAATTTATAAAATTTACTGTTAGTTTTTATTGTTAAGTTTTGTTTTTGTGTTTTCTTTGCCCACTAAATATAAAATGTCTTCTTGCTCAGGTAATTCGATTGGTTACAAGTAGAAGAATCCTTACGTTATCTGTAGCAAACACTTCTTGAAGATATACATTGTATTTTGAAAAATTAACCTAAAATTCATCATGAAAACTTTTTTTAAATGAGTTGCTCATTGATTTATTTTACTATTTATCTGAATATTGTGTTTGATTTTTATTATTTAAACCAAAATTAGTTATTTGATCATTGTTGCAGGTCGTGGCTCTCCACTCCTTATTGAAGTTCAGGTCGAACCTACTGATTTGTACTATCAAGATAATGTATCAGGTTAGTGGCTTATATAATGAAGTATGTATTTCAAACAAAATTGGGAGTTCTAATCTCTGAAAAGTGATTGATTTCCTTTCGTGAAGACAAAGTTTTTGCTTAGTTCAAATATTTCGAATGTAGGTTATTGTCAAGGACAAGCTTATTGGAATCTGTATGACGATAACTTTTCACCTAAGGACAGCTCTTGATGTATTAATTATACGTTTTTTTGTACAGTTTTTTACGAAGTGTCTTATTATTTATTTGTCGCCGGAAGGAATTATTCCCAGAGTATACAATTATCTATTTACCTCGAGCGGGCGCATATTGTACGCCGTGATTAAGGTAATATTGATACCACACAAATTTTCCACAAAGCATCATAGGAGTTTAATTGCATCAAATTTAATATACTTAACATTTTTGTATATATATTGTGAAACATTTAATACAAATAATCGGCGATAAATGGTTGGCTGGCCAGGAATCACATCCAGTTCTGGAGAGGGGTCCCAAAGCAGACATTAAAAATTTTTTGTAGCGGAACCCTCAGAGAAAAGGAGCCGAAAGCTCCTGAATATGAGCAGAATGGATCTTAGAGCTATGACAGGGCTGATCACAGGACACTGTCATATGAACAAACACATACACAATATGGGCATCGCTAGAAGTCCTCTGTGCAGGAAATGTGGCGAGAAAAATGAGACTCCGGTTCATATTCTAAGCCAATGCGGGACACTAGAAAGCAGAAGATTTTACTGCTTCGGGTCTACCATAACGGAACCAAAGCAGGTAATGGAAGGAACTTGCAGAAGAACCCTGGACTTTATTAAAGACACAGGGCTGCTGTAGGGACCAACATACACCGGGCACACAATATGCCTACTCTGGCCGCGGTGACACAATCAGCCCTCGGAGGAAAAAAAAAAAATACAAATAAAGAAAAAGAAATGTTTTTAAAAATATTGTCTATTTCAAAAAATATACGGGAGTACTTTGGGTATTGCTACCATGTATTATACGTATTTTGTGACGTAGACAATATTTTTAAAAACATTATTTTTCTTTATGTTTAAATTTATTATAGATCTACGTCCGGTTATCTACGACTAGTCGCGATGCATTAGCAACGTAGCAATTCTAAATAAGCAGCTGTTAATAAAATAATTTTCTTTCTATGGCTAACAAATAATGAAAAGTTGAGGGGAAAATGTAGGAAATGCTTAATTGTAGCGTGAAATTTAGCATTGATGATGGTTGCTAAATATATTTTGAAGGAAAAAAAAAAACCGTTAAGTTTTTGGGTGGTCGAAATTAGATGCAGGTCAGTTTTTAATTTATTTTTATCTTACCGTTTTGTATTGTTTTTGTTTTAGGTCATAACAAGAACTCAATGAAGAAGTTTGTTTGTTACCATTGTGGCCACAGCTCTGTAAGTCTGAGTAAACTTCGTAGTCACATTGTACATCTCCACGTGAGGACCAAACAACGGCTTCTGTACAGTTTGTTGTGCGGAAAGAGACCATCCTGGCATTTATTAAGGAGTCAGATGTCAGTAGACACGGAGGTTAGACCATTCGAGTGTACAGTGTGTAGCAAAAGGTTCAAACAACGAGGCGATTTGAACAGACATAAGCTGATACACACTGGAGAGAAACCCTACCAGTGTACAATGTGCAACAGTAGGTTTAGACAACCAGATCATCTGAAAAACCATATCTTGAAACATACTGGGGAGAAACCCTTCCAGTGTACGTTATGTAATAAAAAATTTAGGAATAGATCTGGTTTGATATTCCACGAGATGATACACAAGGGAAATAGACCATATCAGTGTACAGTATGTGACAGCAAATTTACACAACAACCTATACTGACTAAACACATGTTGACACATACGGGAGAGAAACCATTCTTGTGTACCGTCTGCAACACAAGATTTAGACAACAAGGTGGCTTGACCGGCCACATGAGGATACATACTGGGGAGAGACCCTACCAATGTACAGTCTGCGGTGACAGATTTAGACAAACAAACAGTTTGACCAAACATATGTTGACACACACCAATGAGATGCCTTTTCAATGTACAATTTGTGGGAAAAAATTTCGAAGACGAGACAGTTTGACTGGTCACATGATGATACATACTGGAGAGAAACCTTTTCAGTGTACAATCTGCAATGACAAATTTAGACAACGAAACAGTTTGACAAAACATATGTTGACACATACGGGAGAGAAACCAATCCAGTGTACTGTGTGCAGCGATCGATTTAGTAGGCAAGCTTATTTGACAACTCATATGTTGATACATACGGGAGAGAAACCCTTCCCATGTACAATCTGTGGTAAAGAATTTAGACAAAGAGGAAGTTTGAAAAAACATAAGTTGACACATGGTCAAGAATTACTTAATATTTGCAGTATGCAAGAACAAATAACAGAAAACTTGAGTATGTAACACAATGTTGAAACACTTCAATATCTCGGGTTCTATTGATCGCAGGAGAGGTCATCACCTAGTCATTCTAACATCCTCTTTTTATTGACTATCGTCTTTTTTAACTATGAGGTCATATCGCCTACTACCAGAATGCTCTTTCGTCGCTTTGGTGGACATAAGCCCGACTCTACTGTGGGAGTCTTCAATTTTGCCTACCATTCTAGGTTCATTCACCTAGAACTTTAACGAGGCCCTCTTTCTGTGTTCAAAATATACTTAATATACATATGTTTCGCGAATATACTCTCATCAATTTCTCATTGATTTGTTTCTGTATATATCAGATATTTTCTCTTTTAATATTATCATGTTTAATTTTTGACAGTAACATATTTGATAAAAATCCCCTCAAATAACAAGTCACAAGTAAAAATGTACTAATATTAAAAAAGAAAATATATATACAAGTACATAAACAAAATATTAATGAGAAACTGATGATGAGAGTATATGCGCAAAACATATTAAGTATGTTTTGTGAATAAATGGACGAATAATATGACTGCCACATATATTATTATACATTCAAAATATCCTTTATAGAATCCCAAAAATTGCTATTATTTATATATTTTTTGTATATTTTATTATATTATTTACATTTATTTATGTTATTTCTTTGTAATTGTAATGGCTAAAGGGAGGTAGTACAAATCAGAGGAAAAATTGTTGATAAATAATAAACTGTTTACAGAATATTATCAAATGTGTTTTTTTTTTTTTTTTTTTTTTAACCTCACAAACCCTTAATTCTAAAGAAAGGGACGAGAATTGAAATAAGGTATTATTGAAAAGAGACCATAGTAATATTTATTATTATTATTATTATTATTGTATATTATGTACAAAAGGCATGTAAAAAGAATTAGGGTGACTCCAGTTTGATAGAGCTGAAATGGTTTTGTGTGAATAAGATATTTTTTTCAGCCTCATTTGTTTCATTTACAACAAATAATATGAGTCGATGGTAACAAAAGTTAAGATACATAATTAAATATATATAATTATGTAGGCTGGCTGATTCATAAAATTAAATATAATAAGTTTTATAACAAAACTTAAGGAAAAGAGCTGGTATAGAAAAGAAATATCAGATGAATGAAAAACCAAACTCCTTCTTGATCAGCTGTGTGCTAGTCTCCATCAATAGTTTGCAGTATTCAAAATTATTTCCACTATATTTCGAAAAACTAAGAACCCGAACCGACATCTAATTATATATCATTCTAGGACTGCCAAAGGACTACAAATTATTTGCTTGTTCATAGTCTAGCAATTTTAGTTTTCGAGATACAGTACTTCACGGTTTGCAGAGATGTGGTTTTACCCGCAGTATAATCCTAGTCTGAATATGAAAGGTTATACAACTTGTAAGTTGAGAAATGTTGACACATTGTTGATAATAAATAAAACAAAGTTATTTTTAAAATATTGGCTATTCCACTGTGTATTTCAATTTCAAATTGGGTAGAACCTTAAAAAATATATAATTATTTAGATTAAACCATTTCAATAGACACACTGGAAACAGCAACACACACACGTATACCGATCACTCAAGATGTAAATCCAGAAATGATAACACATATCGATCACTCAAGATATAAATGCAGAAGTGATAAATCAAGACAATATTTTTTTTTTTAATTTTTGGTGGAGGCTTATGGGCAATTGGCAATTTTTGCCAGTTCCTGATTTCGTATATCTTAGTAAATTTCAATTCTTCGCACGATGTCCACTCTAGCTTCAACAGACAAATTGGGTGCTCCTGACCCCCCTCATAAGACAAATTGTAGAAACGTTTGCTTTTAAAGTTCTCCATAACCAACGTATTTCTTTTTAAAATACATCGAAATTAGTAGCTTTAATAAGGTAAACATTGTCTTATCATAGTTAACAATAAATAATATCAGTATCAATAAATAACAATGACCGTTTGGTAAAAGTAATTAATTCAAATTTCCCACACTTAATTTATAGTTCAATGAATTTCCATTGGGATCGCTAGTGTTGGCAGTGTATTCTCTTGATTATATAAGTTATGTTAGAACTTTTTATTTGGATGATATTAAAATGGTTGCAATAGCACTCCTTATTCGCTTTACGAACTTGCACACAAGTTTTCATAACGTGACATACTGATCTGCTGGGTACACTTCTTTTAACTAATCATTGTGAACGATGAGTTAAATGTATTGCCATTTTCGAATCCGGGTGTCTTTACGAACTTATTATGTGTAACCTACCTTTATTTTAATTTTATTTTTTTAACAGTCGAGGTCTTTGACCGTTGTTAACGGTAGGTCGTTCTATTTTTTCTTTTTTTTTAATTTTCCTCAAAATTAATGATGGAGATGAATCAGTGCTCAGGTGAGTTACAAAATATTAGTTGACGCTGGAACAATCTTGGTTTTCTTCAAATTTAACATCCTAAATATAATTTTTAAATTTATTATAATAGTTTTACTTAAACTTAGTTTCGAGGTGAAGAGTATCCATGTCAGATATCGTTTTATATATATAAATTCTTGCAAAAATTCACTTGTACAAGTTTGTGTCAACATAAAGTTCAATGTGTGTCATATTTTATTAAAAACAGTAAGATTTCCTAAAAGTTTTGAAATGCAATCATGGAATGTCATCGAAATCTATGTCTTATGATAATAATTGAAATATTAATAATATTATTATAAATATTGAATATTATTATAATAATTGAAATTACTAAATTGTAATGTGTTGTTTCAGTTGCTGCTCCGGACCTATTTTGTATGGAATTAGAGGCAACAGATGGGTTATACAACGATAATGTTACTGGTATGTTGTATTCATGATTTTATGTCTACTAATTAACCTGTATTGAACATTTAGTCATTTTTATTGTTATCTTAATTTCAAGTTAGCAATTTTTAGTTGTTTTTCGTTGACTCTCAGTAAAGATTGGCAAACTAGGGTTGGCATTAGAATTAGGCCTATTTCAGTGTTCTCATTTTGTTATATGTAGCTATAGTGTATAAGAAAGTATTGTAATCGTGCGAAAATCCGAGATCGGGGTTTCAATGGATTTTCACCCTTCAAGATCCCCTGACTACGTTTTGACCATTTTTGCGATGATATCTGTCTCTGTGTGTTTATGTATGGGATTGGAAAGTTGTGAGCGCTCTACCGCAAAAACGATTATAGCGATGAACTTGAAAATTTAGAAGTGGACACGGATGCTAGCTTAGATCTGATCATTATACTGACGTAGCCCCTACCGAGAGCTAAGATGTGTACTGTTCCACTAAAAAAACCGAAGGGAGGGTTTAAATTGTAATACTTTGGATACATAAGAAAATAAAACAAATCATGAATGAATTGAATGACATTAACTACCAAAGTGTGTTAGTCCATTCATTGGCGGACACATACACAAATTTGATGCTAAGCTTAAACTTCCAGGCCCAACCATTTTTCTAAATGATTATAATTTATTGTAATTCTAACCTAATTTAAAAAAAAACATAAATTTCAAATTCTCCAGTACAAATTTGGTATAATTTTAGTACTTAAAAATGTAATTGGAGAGGACGAAATATTGAACTCTCAATTTATTTTGTATTTTTCAGATGGGGATGAACAGACGGTTTACATCAAAGTGGAACCAGACCTCCCCTCTTCTAATTGGGGTAAGTTCGTATTTTATTTCAATTAATAAAACTTAATTTTTTGAAATATTGTCTATTTCACAAGAAATATATTTATACTTAGATAATTGGTTGTACATACACTACCAGTTTAAGCACTACAGGATCGTCACGTTTAGTTATAAACATTTTTTTTTATCAATTACTCTTTCATTATGTATATTTACAATCGGTCAAAAGAAAACATAAGTTTTCTCGGCTGTTTGTGCAAAAGGGCTTAAGTAGTCTGAATTTTAGGAGGGGGATTTCTGAAGGTTTGAAAAATCCCTGCAAATCAGGTAAAACACATTTATGTTAATGTAGAAGGAAATCTGAAAAAGAAAATTCAAAATTTAGCCAACGTTTCGAAAACTATTTATTTTCTTCTTGAGGGCCTTATAATGACTTGAGTGGATGTGTGTGGTCATCAGCAGTAATCTATCTCAGGATACGAGTATATGATAGAATTTATATCATGGCAGATATTCCCTGTAAACTTCTTCAAAAAAATAAAAATAAATTATTGAGGGAGGCTTAAGCTGCCCTAGGATCCATCTTTTCATCGTGTTTCAGAAGTCCTTCTAAAGGTCCTACACACATATCCACTTTTCTTGTAGAATTGTTAGATTTGGATTGAATTTAGTATCTATACAGTTTTTGGCAGATAGTTCAGAAATTAAATTTTAATACAAGTTTTTTTCTTCAAAATTCCCGAGTTTCTTTTTTTTTTATTATGTCCGTACCTCCTATTGTCCACGAAAGATTTCGAGTGAGCTACAGACGTAATTAGGCATGCAATGTTAGAAATGCACAATCTCTAATTTGTTTTCTGCTTAAAACGTTGTACAAACTGCATGCATTTTTTTTTATCAGTGAGTATCTGTGCTTCCTTCAAAAACCTAGCTGTAAGAAATTGATTATCGTTGAAATTGTACTTATTATTCTTAATAGACAAACTTAAAAACTCACTGGTGTATGGATAAGAGAGGCAATGAGTTATGGCACGGAACCAGGGGAGGACGTCTGGTTCTATTTTCTGAATTTTACATTTGATTGAACAATGTTCGATTTGTTTCAGATGAGGACTCAGATAAGCCGACCTGTTATTATTGTGGGCATACCTCTGACAGCCTGGGCAGACTCCGGAGGCACATAATATGTGAGCACATGACGGTGGTCCAGGCTTTGGGCTCATCCGACCAGGCTCAGCACATGGATTTGGTTAACAAACCTTTCCACTGTCCAATATGCAAGTATAGATGTCGACAGTCAGATTATCTGAAGAGCCATCTGCTGACACACGTTGAGGAAAAATCATTTCATTGTACAATATGTAACTACCGGTGTCGAAAGTCTAGCAGTTTAAAAAGTCATTCGTCTATGCACTCTGAGGAAAAACCATACCAGTGTTCTCTTTGTAGATATCAGTGTCGGCTGTCTGGAAATTTGAAGAAGCATATGTTGACCCATACTGAGGTAAAAGCGTTTCAATGTACATTGTGTAGCTATTCTTGTCGAGTCTCAGGCACATTGAAGAGGCACATGTTGAGGCATACGGGAGAAAAACCGTACCAGTGTTCAGAGTGTAACTACAGGTGCAGGCAGTCGAGTCAACTGAAGAATCATATGTTGGTGCATACAGAAGAGAAGCCGTTTCAGTGTACTGTGTGTAGTCATAAGTTTAGACAATCCAGTCAGCTGAAGATACATATGTTGTTACATACGAATGAAAAACCGTTTCAATGTAGTGTAAGCCCCGATTGCACCTATCAGTGTCGAACATTTGATCATTTGAAGAATCATATGTTGACCCACACTGGGGAACAACCTCTGGCTTGTCCGCTGTGCAGTCACCGGTGTCGGCATCCCAGCAATCTGAAAAAACATATGTTGACTCATACCCAGGAAAAACCACTCAAGTGTACATTGTGTAGTTACAGATGTCGAGATTCAGGCGCATTGAAGAGTCACATGAGATCACACATGGACGACAAACCACTCCAGTGCAGTGTATGCGGCTTTCGGTGTCGACATGGCAGCAACTTGAATCAGCATATGTTGATCCACACGGAGGAAACCCCTTTCCAGTGTTCGTTGTGTAGCTACCGATGTAGGCATTCTGGTTCATTGAAGAAACACATGGCGGTTCACACGGAGGATAAAGCTTTTCAATGTCCAGTCTGCAGGAGCCGCTATCGACATTTGGCGACTTTGAAGAACCACATGTTGATACACACAGGTGAGAAGCCGTTTCAGTGTAGTGTGTGCGGTCAACAGTATCGGCACTCCGGCAGCCTTAAGGTACACATGCTCAAGCATTCAGAAGAGAAACCCTTCCAGTGCAACTTGTGTAGGTACAGTTGTCGGCGAGCCAGCTATCTCAAGAAACACATAATGAGGCACGCCAAAGAAAAGATTGTTATTGAAACAAACGAGTGATTCTGTGAAACTTTTCTTATTTGACAAAGATGGATTCGATTCTATTTCTACCTGAAACCTGTTCGCCTAACTTATTTCCGGTACGGGTTGGATACCGCTGTCGGATACGGGCAAAATGGAATCCGCGTAACTTTTACAATACCCGATTGAATTGATTTGGTGGAATGGGGGCTTGTTATTTCTGAATGCTATTGAAGTGCTGTTAAATTAATTCGAGTGAATTTTTTTTTTTATATAAAATATTATTTAAATTTTATGAAATATTTAAATATATCAGCGATATCCCTGGTTTGTTGAGTGTTCCTCGAAAATTACAAAAGAAAAATATATATATATCTATATTTCATTTTATTTTGATATTTTTGTTTTCTAAATTCATTGTTTCTATTTAAAAATTGGCTATGATTGATTAATCAGTAAAAACCAGGAAGAACAAAAGGGAAAAATATCTAGTGTTGCCAACATAAGACTTTCTTCTACACTCTCTTTCCTTAAATTTCTTGAAGAAAATATTTCTTTTTAAATAAACCGCATTAACTGATATTAACTGTATTTGGAGTATTGTGGCTCTGTATGTTGAAGAGCGTCTCCAGAGTGCGTGGACTCATGTACTTGTTCACAAAATATTCTTAAAAAATCGGTTGAGCGGTCTATTAAAACGAACAATTCTTTTTGCACGGTAAACAAAAATTTAAGGAAGGTGAATTTATATAAAAAGGCGTTGTGTTGTCTTCACCAGATATGTTCCTATTTCTCTTACTGATATTTAATGGTGGCCGGTGGCTCAGATGAGAGAAGGGGAGGGATTAGGGGGGAGGTTTAACATAAAAACTCGTATAACTGCCTATGTAATGAATGCATCGACATGAAATTTTATATTTAAAGTCAAAACCGAATGAAGGCATAACCTGTCAAATTTCAGCGATATCGGCCGGAAGGAAGGGGGGGAGGTTGAGAGGAAGGGACTCGATTCAAAAACTATAATAACTGCTGATGTAATGAATGTATCGACACAAAATTTGGTATGAAGATTCGGAAGGCTCATCTCAGGATTGTAAGTAACATATAATGACCATTGTGTTTAGTGAATTGTTATCCCCTATCAATAGGATAACAATATTGAGAATTTTCTCCTAATCCATTCAATGTACCTTCGAACCCCTCCAAAAAAAATGTATAATTTTATATTTTTTTACTATTTTGGTATGACCTGCTGTAATATGATATTTCCACTCAATACTTTAGTTACAAATATTCGATCTCCCTACCTAAATTTTAGAAGAAGAAGAGTTTATTATAACAGTCGCATTTACAGAGGTACAATTATACAATAAGGTTCCTTAAACATTACCCTTATACAGTAAATACAAATCAAAAATAATCAGTTAATTAAAAACAATGCGACTGCTTAATAGTAAAATTAAAAAAAACTTATAGAAAAAAAAATACAAAGTAACTGAAATTAATAGAAAATAAATATATTAAAAAACAGAGATTATAATTTAAAATCGTAAACGGATATTTTTGTGTTTCCCTCCCTGAGTTTTCCCTATTTGCTTTACCAAAACGTTTTGATTTGTGTCACACTTAAGAAAAAAGTTTTTACTGAAATTTATTCTGTAGTCCAGTAGGAGCTCAACATTTAGGTGTTCATGGATTTGGAGGATGGAGGTGTCCCTCGAGTAGCTACCAACCAATCTATACCTAAATTTTGTTTTTCAGACCTAGTATGGCATGAGATTTCTTTTGTCAGACTTCAAAGATATTTTTATCAAATGTCAACCTCTGAGATTTTTTTTTTGGGCCTTATACACGATGCATAACTGGATTCGAACCCGCAAACCATGCGACCAAAGCCCCCATGACCCCCTTGTGAGACATTTAAAATGGCCTAATCTTATGAGCAATTTTTTTTAGATATGAACTCCCTCCATACAACAGTGTTAAAAAAACAACTTTTATTGTGCCCCTAAACTGAAATATTCTGACTTCGTTTAGTCTTTTTTAAGTTGAATGGTTTCAGAGGCATCCTACGATTTCATTATCATTGTTTCTGAGTTATCAGGCAACAAACATACTAAAACTAAACTTTCTGTTTTCTCTCTAAAAAATAAATAAACAGCGTTCTATTGATAAAAGTTTGATTCGGGGCCTCAACCAGGTTCATTAATGGATTCATTGAAAGTCATAAAAAATAGTGAAAAGTGGTATTGGTTACATGTTAATGACTGCAATCGTCTGTGTGCAAATATGGTTTCGCAATGAAGTTGGGCACCCAGTATTGGTAGAAGTTCTGTGATATTAAAAATAAAAATATGGGGGAGTTACCTTAACCATGAATTTATTATACCACAATACCTTATTTTACGAACATGCCTCGCATGTAGGTGTGTTGGCAACACTGCCTTTGGGTGTATTATTGTTATAACCTTCTTCAGAGGGAAAACAGTCATCTCGTTTATGGACTTGTAATTTTTACTTTACTCATAAGTAGAATAATGGAACCTTACTCAGGTAAATTGCTATGTTAAAAGTATATTGATAGAGTATATCTAATATGATATTAGTCACATTTGTAACTACTTATAAAAAAAAAACTTCTAAATTACGTCTTAGATGTTGGGATAGGCTTAAAAAAATAAGAAAAAAAAGTCGCAATGAATTAGCTCTATATCTTGTACGATGCTGTTATCGACATTTGTCCTGAGCAATATCCTTATTTCATATTATCGTTATAGTTATAAATTGTTTGTTGTTAGAGCGGTATTGTGTTAATAAATAAAAGCAAAACTCCCCAGAAATAAGTTATGTTCGATTAGCGAGGTTGATATAGTAAAAAAGAGTTTTAGCCCAAAACGATTGATTGACTCCGGAGGGAGATGGATAATGTTGTTGATTAATGCGATCTAGGGAAGTATATAGCCCGTGATTCACCGACGAATTTTTAGGTTCTTAGCAAAAAATTTACCTTGATTGATATATTTTAATAACAATACAATTTGTTTTAAAGTCCATTTAGAACTTTATTATTTTGCCCCAAATAAATACGTTGGAGGATGGCTCTATTTCAATATAAGAAAATGTTGAAAACATAATAAATTATATCTGAAATATTATATTATCTTTTGCTGTATTATCATGAATATTAAATTAAACATTGATTCTTATGATAACCAAAAACCATGCTTTGGTATAGTTCTTATCTACTCCCAACTTGGGCGAAAAGGTCAACTCTACTGGTTTTTGTCTTTTTATAGTTCTAAAATAGATTCTGTTGTCGCAACAGTAGTCTTCTCTCTAATGTATACAACATATTTAATTTATTTGAAAATATTTTGTTTATAAAATTCGTATATTTTCATCTAATACTTTAAAAACAATCATACAATGTGAAGGAAATACAAAGTAAAAAAGTAATCGGAAAGAAAATGCTGTTTTCTTTGAATTTTTTTTTTTACCAAGAATTTGTTTCTCTGAAAGTCTTTTTTATTCTGTAATTTTGTCGCCTTGAGTTTTAGCCAATTTAACTGCTACATAAATACGCCACTGATAAGGGGTTTAAGTAACTCGGAGGGCGGCTATTTTTGTGATACATAATGTAGTTAGGTTAGGTTTTTATGACTTATGCCCGGGCTTTAACTACGAGGTCATACCGCCTACTACCAGAGTGCTCTTTCACTCTGGTGGACATGAGCCCGACTCTACTGTGGGAGTCCTAAATTTTGCCGACCCTAAATTTTTATTCACCTAGGGTAGGGGGTCTTTAACGAGTACCTGATATCTTAGAGGCTCGGGACCATCGCTTAACGTGCCATCCGGAGGACGGCGTGCTTAAGTTAATTTTACCTCCCAGATAAAATAAACTAAGGGCCTCGGGCCGGGTTTCGAACCCACGATCTTGAGCTCAGAAGACAAGCACGCATACCACTGAGCTACCGGCGCCCTCTATGAATCGTGAAAAATGCCGTTATGTCTTGAAGGGATCCTATATCTAAGTTATTTAACTTAAATTTTGACATTGTTTTCAAATTTTCATTTTCAAAAGGGTCGGGTGGTATACTCTTCTGTTGCTCCAAATAATTGTTACCTTTTGCCTAATGTTGAAGGTGTGACTCCTGCCTCTCTGGTCTGCATTGAGTTCAAGGTGGAACCTGTTCATTTCTGCTATGAGAATCGTACTACAGGTATGCTTAGTTTTTTAAATTAAATATTTAACATTAATTTTGGTACACATTTTATATATTGTGTCCGCCATTTAGTTCACCTCTGCCTTCGACATCTCGTTCCTCCAGCCTCCTCTCTCTACAACTCCCTGTCTCCCGCCTTCCGTCACTCTCTTCCAAATCCTCTCTGTTCCAATTCCTCTTCGATAAACAATCCTCTCCCTCTTTTTAGCCTTTCATTCCACTTTTTCCGTAGTTTCCCGCTCTCCATCTTTTATTGTATTCTATCTCAATTTTTAATTTTTTTTTTTTTGTTTTATTTATTTGTTTGTCTATTTTTCCACTTATTGTTTGTAATTTTATTTCCTAAACTTTTTTTTTTTTTTTTTGGCCTCATGTACAATGCATATTAGCCATGACTCTTATAATGGTAGTTATTTACGACATCCATGGCCCCGGGAGGGAGTTCTATCTACGAAATAAAACTCACTCCCGGACGGGATTTGAACCCGCAAACCATGGTTAGACCATGCGACCAAAGCCCTACGCTCTAGCCCGCACGGCCACCATGGCTCCCTACCTTTTTTTCTCCCCTTTTATAGTGAGCTATTTATATATTCTGTTATATTTTTTAATACATTTTCTTTTCTTCTCTGTATTTATATTGATATATTTAGCTTCATTGTTTATTTTAATAATTTTTTTTATATTTATTACTGACTCGTTTTTGTCTAATGTAGCATTTATTTTTTCTTCATAGGACATACCTACTGATTTTTTATTTTATTTGTATTTATTTATTTTCTTATTGTATTTGGTATTTATTCTTCGGGGAGCTGGGTCTCAGAATAAGCTTTCTTTTCATTTCATTTCACCTGTTGGGACTATGTGGAAAACGTCGCACATCTAAAAAATCAGTTTATTCGAGAAAAAAAAAGTAATCATGATTTTCATCATGGGAGTACTTTCAGTATTGTTACCATCTTCAGCGACGTCTTAACAAATACTGTATTTGTTAAGACGTGGCTGAAGATGGTAGCAATACCGAAAGTACTCCCATATATTTTATGTATCTTGTAAAATAGACAATATTTTTAAAAAGATTAATTTTTTCTTTATATTTTTTATTAAGTGTTTCACAATATCTCTGCCAAAATGTTAAGTATCATTTATAAGTTGAGTCACATTCTTTTATTTTGTTTTAGGTCAGACTGAATACTCAGGGAAGACATTTGGTTGTGACTACTGTGGACACTCGGCCATCAGCTTGAACAGACTTCGTGGTCACATTGTCCATCAGCACATGAGCCCCGGGAAACGTGTCCAGTACAACATGCAGAATGGACGAGACAGCGGAAGTTCTGATGAAGAGTGTGAGGGCTCAGAGAAGCACGAGTTCAAGTGCAGCACGTGCAGCTTCACCTGTACAGACTCTGGCAGAATGAAGACCCCCTTCCTTTGTCAGGAATGCTGGAATATATACACCAGGCAGAGACACCATATGGAGAAGGGTGTCTTCACTCGCAACCGTTCTACCGTCCTATTCGAATGTACCGTTTGTAGTAAAAGATTCATAGAAAAAGCATTTTTAACAAGACACATGCTGACACACACCATGATATTTCCGTTTCAGTGTAATTTTTGTGACTTTAAGTGTAGATTACCTAATCAGTTTAAAGTGCATATGTTTAAACACATGGAAGAGCGTCCTTTTCGTTGTAGCGAGTGTAGTTGCAAATATCGTCATTTAGGTGATTTGACGAGGCACAAATTGAAACATACAGGAGAGAAACCTTTTCAGTGTACAATTTGTAACAATAGTTATAGACGAAGAGATTATTTAACGAAGCATATGCTTCATCATACGGGAGAAAAACCACATCAGTGTACAATATGTAGTAATAGATATAGGCGACGGAGCGATATGTCGCGACATATGTTGAAACATACCGGAGTTCCTTTTCAGTGTCCAATGTGCTCCAATAAGTATGTACGAAGAGACTCTCTGACCAAACATATGGTGAAGCATGCCGAAGGAAAGGGTTATCTGTGCCCGGAGGTGCAGTAACTGAGTTATCGGAAAATCCCTGTCTAATAGTCATGCAGGAAGAAATCGTTCCTATCCACTTGAAGCAGTTTCAGTGCCAACTTAGTGGGCGGCCCTTGAGGACAGCCTAAGGTCATGCTCTGGCAGCATTAATGTATATTTATATAGGAATGTGAGGACCACAGGAGGAGAACGAAACGTCCCCGAGGGAATTGCTTGTCTCATTTATATTAGCACGCGGGGAGACCAGGTTATGTTTATTTTTAACGTGTAGTAGTGCACCAGTGGCCGGGTAGGCTAGAACATAGTTTTTTGATTGCACGGACCCACCATTGTCGCGCGTTCGAATCCCATCTGGTGACAGTTTTATTTCATAGATAAAACTTCTTTCGCGGGTCCATGGGTATAAATAACCCCGATAAAGTAGCCCGATATATATTCATTATACATAGTGAAATGTTTAGCTATACATTCTGAGAAATGTCGATACATTTTTCGTTTTCTCTTTGAAGATTTAGCCATTATGATAATTTTACATCATTCGCTTCCCTTCGCATCCCAAATTATCTTCCGTTTAGGATCTATGTATTTTCTATGAGATAAGTACATACAAAACTTCATTTTTTTCTCACAAAATCAATTTTCCGTCTTCCATTAAAAAATGAAAGCACAAACTGAACTGAAAAAGTAGACTTAACATTCTGAATATTGTGCCAAGGATATAAACATACGGAAATGGGACGATTAATAGAGATTCAGGGATAATATTATTGGAGATTTAAGCTAGATGAGACTCATTCCTGGACCGAACAAAGTCTATGTCAATAGAAATTGTTCCATTGAAAAACCTCATGATCTTCACGTTCCTATGTACGTAAATGTATATGTGATGCAGTCTATGAATTCTTACCATAAGTAGTAAGAATTTGTGATTCCCTGCTGTACGGAGTATAGGTACAGTTATAATCTGTCAGAAATACGAAGTTGAGTTTTTCCGACATCCTGATTCTAAAAATGAAAAAAAAAAAATGTCAGCACGATAACTCTCGATAGAAAGAATATAACGGAAATTGTATAAATGTATCCAGAACCCCATAAGGACAACACATACATTTTCAGCGGAATCATTGACTGAAGGAGGGGGGGGGGGGGCTCAAGTCAAATATCCTAATAACTGCCGATCTAATGAATTTATGGACACAAAATTTAGAAGCCCCCATTTAAGTTAACTGTTGATTTTTAGGCCAAACGGTCGACTGGTTTTGGAGGGGGAGTGGAAAGTTAATTGATTAATTCGTTCTGGGGAAGTACATTGCCGGTGATTCACCGATTTTTCTCGTTTCTTTGAATCTGTTGATAAACATTATCAAAAGCAAAATCAAGCACTTGGTGAAAAAATTAATTTTTCAGAAATTTTCAAATTTTTGTCTGATATATATACTATTGTTTGTGTAAAACAAAATTTACAGAAAGAGAAAAGGAAATATAAATCTCTTTGTTCTGTGTTTGGGGGCGTTGGTACTTAACCTGTTCAGAATAACAACGATTAATACTGTAAGATTTGGAAAATAACTGATCTAGATATCAATATGTCTTTGTATACTAGCTGTCAAGGAGGCGCGCCTATAGAACAGAGGTAGCGTGCTTGCCTACTGTGTTCAAAATCGCTGGTTCAAACACTGATTTTTTTTTATTTGTAAGTTAGCAAAACCTTGAACATGTCATCCTTTGGAGGGAACGTTAAGTGACGGTCCCGAACTGGTGTCAGTTACTAAAACCCTCTAGTTAAACTTGAGACTCCCACAGTAGTTTCCAGGGAAGTGTTAAGAGCGTTGAATGCTTAGGTCCTTAGGTGTCTCCATTATCCCATCCACATCACCAGTTTTCATGTGGCATGATTTCCTAGACCGCATCATATACGTCTTAAGATTGACTATTCGAAAACTATTACTATCCATTTTGTATTGTATTTATAAGTGTAGCATGTATAGAGAAAGTTTAGCAATATGTGTATTTTTCCTCTTTGGATATATTTGTAAGTTTTATACCTTGTTAACTTCTAAGGTTTAGCTGTGTATGTACCTAGTAAAGAATCTTACTGTGAATAAGCATTTTTATATTATGAAAACATTAGCGATTAATAATTTAATGAGGAGATACATTCTTGGAAAGAAACAATTTTCCGGTAGGACTAACAGTTTTCGGCATATATCTCAAAGCCCGGACGACTTGCGAAAAATCGCATTTCATATAATATGTGTCTTTTCGTTTTTTCTTCAACTTTGACTTGAAAATATTTTTAATTAGGTCATAATTTGTCCGATTTCGGCCAAAATCTAATCGGATCTATGATAACTTACGTGACTCCTTCGTTCCAAATTTCAAGTTGATAGCTACAATCGTTTCTGTGTCAAAGCGCTTACAACTTTCCAACACACTCGTACAGGCAGACATCATCGCAAAAATGATCAAAACGTATTCAGGAGAAGTGAAAATCCGTTGAAAATTCGATCTCATATTTTCGATAACAATACCTTCTTATACTGAAGGTAAACAAATCTTATATTGACAATAATGTAAAAATGTTTGATGCATTTAACGATTGACATAGCTTGGGACCCAATAAGCACTCAGCCCCAATCATTAATAATAACTAATTGCAACATAGGAATTGGTGTCCACCAGCTTTGGACAACGAGAAATCATGATTTAATTAATTTTCATATTTTCGTACATTTTGTAATTGATCGCGACAATTAAGACTACAATGAGTTGCATTTAGAGAAAGGAAAATGAATAGTACTGGTGATAAAGAAAGAAAACAAAGAAATATTTGGTCGCATTTCCAAAGGATAGAGAACTTTGTGTGATCGTTTCTGAAAGCGACCCTTTTTTCGGTCTTTGATTTCAAAATTTACTTCTAAATTTAGCATTTTAAGCGAAACTAAAAGGTGGCTGCCCCCCCCCCCCCCCTTCTCCAGAAATTTCTGATGTAATAAATGATTATAGGAGGGATCTCAAAGCGCTAGAGAAAGTGTTTGGGGATGCTTCTTTTTAGGTGGATAGTGTTTGTATTCCTCTTAAAATGTTTTTTCAGATTTTTTCATTCAGGTTATATATCACAAATGTATTATATACCATGATGTCATTATATATTGTCTTAATATTGACAGTGGAACAACTAAGTACTGGTATTATAAGTTCGATTGAATAATGTCGAATGGGAGATAACGGGTTCTAAATTGTCATTTATTTGACGGTTTCGGTATATATCTCCCAAACCGACCTTCAAAAAAAATGTACTTTTTAGCTTTTTTTTCTACAACTTCCATTTGAAGGGGAAGCGAGCGTATCCACACATCACCACTTAACAAAAATTATTTCATATATATTATTTTTTACTAGTCTGAAGATTTTTTTATCAATAATATATTGTTTATTATATTACATGAATTTAAAAAAAAATTATACATATAATTTTTAACTGTAAACATTCCATCAGTATTAGAACAACATATAACTTAGCAACATATCTATACTTCAATAAAGAAACATCCTGAAAAAAGTTTATATTGGAAATATTAATTACGAACGACTATATCAAAGAGGAAAATGTTTTATTTTTTTAAGTTTGTAACATGATCTACAACTGAAAGTATTTTATTGTTTGAATAGGACAAACGATTTTCCTTGTAATTTTTTAATGTATGTAAATACATTTTTGTAAATATGTATTCTATACCTCCATTGTTATTGTTTTATAATCGAATATATATGCTCATTTAGCATATATGTTATATATACCTAATAACTGGTACCCTTATGTAAGCGCAATTAATTTAATTTTTATTATTTTAACGTTTCTTTTATATACACGAATATAGCTCATGTTTCACTCTTTTTTAATTAGTTTTTAATTTATCATTATTTGATTTATGTAAATATTTTTGTTATATTTTTCAGTTGACAATAAATTGTTACAAATATCTTTACACAGAATGTACATTTAATTTTTTTTGTTAGATTTTTTAGTCCTGACACTCTTGCAAGGGTGCCATATGTAATTTCACTCTGAAAATGTTGTATACATATATAAATTATTATATAAAGCTAAGTTGTTATCAAGTACATGATCTTTTCAATTTCTGCTTCGTGAAATTCAATTTCAAAACAAAAGAAAAAAAAATACTTTTTTTATTTTCTCATGGTAGACATATTGGCCAGATCCAAAGAGTGAAAAAAGAAGGACTCACGAGAGAAAGCCTATATATATATATATATATATATATATCATCATGTAAGCCCTTTTTAAGATTTTTTAGGCTGAGAATATAGTGAAAACAGTATTTATATATCGATACAGTAGCTCAGAAGTGGGATATCTCAGAATTATTGATTTTTGAGAAAAACTAATTTGAAAATTTCGTTCGCTTTTTAAAAATTAGCTTCTGAACTTCTTGTTTTTGTTTCATATAATTAGAATGCAACTACATTTATGAAACAACATCAAATTCATAGATCAGTACTAAGACATTTCAAATTATGATTTCTCTGAAACTAAAAATTTGGGAAATAATGAAAATTCTATAACAAGTTATGTACATTTTAAGCCCTCAATTTTGTATTTTCAGTTATTCGTGTTCAGAATATGAAAGAGGGTGAAAACTTGTGAAAATAACTCAAAAATGAGTTTTTTTGAGTTGTCTCACTTCTGAAATACTGTGTCGATATATAATATAATAAATAATACTTCTTCTTTTGAAATATTCTCTATTCCACAATAAATGTATGTTCCAGTTTCGGAGTTACATCATGTTCCAAGGTTAGTTATAAACTAAGAGAAGTTTGCTGAATGTGAATTATTTTTATAGGTACTTGTGTCTGTACAAGTCGCCACTATCTTTTCCCTATCATTCCGTAAAGATCGAGGTCTTCCTGCGACAGGATTTGCCATCTTGGGCTGCTCCTAGTGCTGTCTACAGTTTGCTTATCACATATGAATCTGTCCTACATCATGTTATGTAAGGAAGTGGCCGGAATTTCAACCAGGAAATCCCCGTGTCTTTATAAGTTGGGAATTTGTTTTTTAAATTAAATATTTGCTTCTTTTTTTTTCAATAACTATGGTAAAACAGAAATTAATGATATCATTATTACATTCTAATATGATAAACTAAATTTATATCTGATATGCGTTAAATAATGTTTGTGTATTTAACAAAATGATTACTAATGACATGAGAACATTAATAAAATTAGAATCAAAAGCTTTTCCTATCTTCAAAATAACTGAATGAAGATATAAATTAAAATAAAAAAATAAAGACAAAAAAAAAGACAAATATAAAACTATTACTATTATAAAATTATTTCTAATTAAATATTTGTCAAATGCATTGACAAATAACCATGTAATTCAAAAGAAGAAGCGACAGAATAGGACAGCGTATTGAACATTATGTGAAAGTAAAATACATGTTTAATTTTAATATACATATATTGAACTGAAAATAATTTTCTCAAAAAAAAAAAAAAGTATGAAATATAACCAAAAGAAATTAGAAAAAAATTATAAATAACAAATGACACGATAGTATTTTATTATGAAATATATTTTACAACACTCGTATATACAACTCAATATTGACTAATCTAATTACAACTTTATTTTACAGAGATTCCAAATATAAATATATATATATATAGGGTGCTGAGAGGGCGCCGGTAGCTCAGTGGTATGCGTGCTTGACTTCTGAGCTCAAGAACGTGGGTTCGTAGCCCGACCGAGGCCCTTAGTTTATTTTATCTGGGAGGTAAAATAAACTTAAGCACGCCGTCCTTTGGATGGGACTCCCACAGTAGAGTTGGGCTAAGTCCACCAGAGTGATGAAAGAGCTCTCTGGTAGTAGGCGATATGACCTCGTAGTTAAAGCCCGGGCATGAGTCAAAAACCTAACCTAACCTATAGGGTGCTGATAGCTCAGAAGTAGCATGCTAGCCGTCTGAGCTCAAGCGGGTTCGAAACGGCAGACTTTAATTTTTTTTATCTGGGAGGTGAAAAAACATTGCGCACGCCGTCCTTCAGATGGGCTGTAAAACGATGCTCCCGAGCCTGTTCGTCAGGTACTCGTTAAAGACCTAAAGACTCACAGATTAGAGTCGGGCTCAAGCCCGGCCATGAGTCATAAAATGAACTAATATTCTGCCCAGAAATGTCTGTTTAACTGACCAGCTGTTCTATCATATTTACCTGCTATACGATTCTCTTGTTTTTCAGTTGGGTAATTGAAAAAAAAACCAAGATGGAACCATATCAAGGTGAGTTTTTAGTTTACAAATAATATAGTTATTACAAGGAGGCAATGGATAGATATTCATGAAGGAATTATTTGTTGGAATCAATAAATAAAAATAGGCTTATCGTGCCCCCCAACGAATCGTTTAGTCACATTAAGAAATATTTGATTATAGAGATTGTGCGGGATAGGAAGACATCTTGGGTAAAGTTGATAAATACATTTATTGAGTCTTCGAAATTTTAATATTTAAGGATGTTTTTAGCCTAGGTTCATCATCAACCCATTCTCAATGCTGCCATTTGTATTTGAATTCAAAATTGTTTTCTTATTTAAGTGAACTATTAAACTAAATAACACATTTTTTTAATGGAACCAAGTCATAAAGGTAAGAACGAACTAAACTTCTGAATTAGAAGTAAGTCTGAATAATGTCATCTTTGGAAAATGCAGAAAATTTTAAGAAACCTGGGATACATTCTTATGGAAGATCGGAGCACTTTGTTACAGCTCTCCGTAAGTAAAATTTGGAAGACCAAATGTCTATACATTCACGCATTTAATTAAGTTTGGTCATATTTAGATAGGGTTAGTCTGTATATCTTTTTTGGGCTCACTCTAACGTGCTTAATCACAATAATACATTTAGAGACACGTAGAATTAACGGGCCCCCTAAAGAAAAGTTTATATACTTAATTATATTCCATTATTCTATTTCTATTATTAATTATATTTATATAAGAAAAAAAGTTACTATATTACTTGAACTAAAATTGGAGATCTGGTTCAATGCCATTTAGATATTGTTTTTTTTTTAAATATTTTAAATTGTTCATTTCATTTTTTTTTCTCACTTCCTTATATCTAAAGGACACATTTTAAATAAAATACGATTTTTTGAAGTCGGTTTGCGGGGGGGTTTGCGAGATACATACATGCCAAAAACAGTTTAAAAAAAAGGAACCCATTTCTTTTTAGTCGTTTGTTTGATTTATGCGAAAAATATTATTCCTAAAGAAAAATTGGTTCTTGTCAAAAATGCTCATTATTAAATTGCCAACTATCCAAATGCCATCAGATTTGAGATAGGACCAATACAACTAGAGTTAAAGCGCCCCCCCCCCCCCCCCCTCCCCGTGTTTAAAAACAAACAATAAATTGTCGTTGGAAATATTACAAAGTAATGTTTAAATTGCAACAAATTAAAATTTAAATTAATATTTTATTGATGGTTTTGAAAGTAATTAGTTTGATATTTGATAATTATCATTACGAAAGGGCGCCGGTAGCTCTGAATTAGCGCGCTTGTAACCCGGGCGAGTCACAATAACTCGTGCGTGCAAGGCGTAGGGCTTTGGTTGCATTGTTCCACCATAGTTTGTGCGGGTTCGAATTCCATCCGCTTTGGAGTGAGTTTTATCTCATAGATAGAACCGTTATAGAGGCATGGCTAACAAGCATCGTACATAAAGCAAAAAAAAAAACTAGCTAACTTTCATCTTGGAGTCTAATGTTGAGTAGCTAAAGACGGTGAAATTAATTTGAGAGGGGTAGGGGGGGGGGGGTTGTAGTTATATCAGATATTTTTTTAAATATATCAACATACCCCATTGTATGCTGTTTATATTTTCAGAAGTACGGAAAGTAAAATTTGAAGAAAACCTGGAGGCAGGAGACAATTCGTCTTCAAGTTGGTGTAAGAATAGATAAGTTTTGTAATACTGTAGAATGTATCTGATTTACATGTTTTGAAACTTATATATTAACAGTCAGGCCGGTGAATCATGACCCTCGGATCTCTGTGAGCTAACGGTCAGGCCGGTGAATCATGACCCTCGGATCTCTTGTGAGCTAACAGTCAGGCCGGTGAATCATGACCCTCGGATCTACACTGTTTTGAAACTTACATATTAACAGTCAGGCCGGTGAATCATGACCCTCGGATCTCTGTGAGCTAACAGTCAGGCCGGTGAATCATGACCCTCGGATCTCGGTGAGCTGCGATGTTTACCGCTTCTTCTTTACAACTCCCGCCCGGCCACTATTGTTACTTTTGTCCATCTCAGTCTGTGCCTACCTAAATGGTTCCACATTTCTTTAAGATGTTAAGATCAAAAAAATATAAATATAATATTTATAAAATATTTATAAAATATTCCTCATTCCTCTTAGGGTTATATTTTAATCCTGGCTTAGTCACATGCATCTCCTGAATTATCTGTTCATCGTTTTCGGAAAATAGCGTTATATTCTCCATTTTATATGAAATAATAAAGAAAAATTGTTAGTTTCAATCAATGAAAACTGAAAAAAAAACGGCAGCTATTAGGTGGATTAGGATTGACGATTAAGACGGGTGTGCAATGCTACAACAGATCAGGAAGGCAATGTTGGACTGTTGTCAAGGTAACATGATGCTCTCCCCACTCTCCTATTGGCCCCAAGCGGCCTATCTTCCCCTTTCCACTTCCAACCATTGACATTTAAAAATAATTTTACAATGATATAAGATTAAGATTTCATTTCTTTTACTTTCAGATCATGAAGGCTGTAAAGACATCAAAGAAGAACCAGAGTTGGTTAGACTAGATATCCTGCCTCAACTTGCCTGTAAGTATACTGTTAACAAATAAAGCATTTATTTCATGTATTTATTGCTGATCTAGAATAGTCCAGAAAAAGTTACATTTTGTAACCTTAATATTTAAACTTACCATTATTCATCCATATATTGAATTATTGTGTTCATTTTTATTCAAATAACTTATTGCTAGATGTTTTGTATTTATTTGTTTTAAATGCGTTACAATTTAAAAAAATTACTTAGAAATATTTCCTATAGAAATGTATTTTCCATTCCTTGGGGCGCTATAGTTCTAGTGGTATTGCTCCCCCCCCCCCCCCCCCCCATTTTCGTCCGATTTCGGTCAAAATCTAATCAGATCTAAGCAAATGTGACATCTTTCTTTTCAAGTTTCAAGTTCATACCTACAATCAGGGGCGTAGCCAGGATTTTGAGCAGGGGGGGGGGGGGGGGGGAGTTAGGCTATGAGGGTGGGGGGTATAGACTCCCGGGGGCACAGCCCGCAGTTTCCGTGGTTAGCACTGCAGACTTTTTGTTATCAATTTGGAAGACTCGAACCCCTAGAAGCTCCCCCTGAGGTAACCACTGACTGTAATATTTAAGTTGACTTTACATGAGCAGGAAAACATGCAAAGCGCAGCAGCAGCAAGAATTAAATGACTCACATCCAATAGCGTGCATTTGCTGCTGCTGCGCTTTGCATTTTTACTGCGCATATAAAATCAGCTCTAAGAGTATAAAGTATTAACATAAATGACGATTTTGAGCGAGGAAATGAAATGATCGAATTCATTCATATTTAAATAAATGTAATATGGACTTGTTTTGTACATGTACATTTATGTAACAGCTGATTGCTGATTTAGGAATCAGACGCACAATTTGAAGATCCTATTGGTAACTTTGCAAGCAATCCATTTTTAATAAAATTGATTTTTTTAGTTTATTTAATTTTTATCTTGGTATTTTGCGCTGCACCCCCCCTGGCTACGCCCTTGCCTATAATCAATTTTGAGTTAGAGCGCTCACGAAGTTGCAATCACACACGATTACAATCCTTTCCTATACTATGACGGTATAATCTAATTGTATTCTAGCAAATAATTACTTGAGAGCTGTTATTGTGTTGTATTTGTTTTAGGTGATATTGACTCAGTGCAGAAGACGTGCTACCATTGTGGACATATCTTTGCCAGCTTGGGGAGACTTCGGCGACATGTCATATGTCGACATTTGAATATTGTCCAGCCACAACTAAAGGAACGTTTGACATTGCAAAGATCTTCAGGGAAAGATCACAGAACGCGCCAGAAATGGAATTACAGCTATTGGCACTCTGATGACCTGTTGGCAGAAACAGAAAAGAAACCTTTCCAGTGTATAATATGTGATCATAGATTTCGACATTTGTGCAGTCTCAAAAATCATATGACAACTCATAGTGAAGACAAACCCTTCCAGTGTAACGTGTGTACTTATCGATGTGGAAATAATTGTAATTTAAAACGACACATGTTGACACATACTGAACTGAAACCGTTTCAATGTGCGTTTTGTGATTATAAAAGTCGGGAATCAAAAAATTTAAAACGTCACTTTTTGACTCACACAAAGGAAAAACCATTTAAATGTCCCTTGTGTAGTTATCGGTGCCGAGAGTCTTGTAAAGTGAAGAGGCATATGCTTATACACTCAGAACAGAAACCGCTCCAGTGTATGATTTGTAGTCATAAATGTCGTCATTTGAGCAGTTTGAAGTGTCATATAATGAGACACATAGGAGAAAAGCCATATGGGTGTGGGGAGTGCAGTTATAGATGTCGCCAGTCAGGAACTTTGAAGATGCATCTGATGACACACACCGGAGAGAAACCTCTCCACTGTACTCTTTGCGCCTACCAATGTCGGCAGTCGACTAGCTTGAAGAAACATATGTTTACACATAGTAAAAAGTAAGTATTGAACGAGTGATATTTGTGAGGATACCGTGATAGTTGTGAAGTAAAGACGTAGTCTAACCTCTCACAGTTTCATTGTTTATTAATAAATAAGTAACATTGATTCTATTTATTTATTTTTATAAACAATTCATTTTAGCGTTTATAGTCAATATTGTTATATATTTATTTGAGTTCTTAGATATAGTTTATCTTGCTCTATGGCTACTATTTTATCATTTCTGGATTTTCACCGTCTCATATAACTTTATATAATATGATATTTTTTTAAATGTCTATTTTGAGTTTACAATGTGCAATTTCCTGTATTCTATTAAATACATGTCTATATTTAATTATTTTAATATTATTTGTATCTTTTTATTTATTTTACTCTTCTTTTTTATTTTTCCATCAATATTTTTCTGTTAGATACATTCCATACTTATTATGTTATTTACTAATTTTTATTCTAATGCAACAATATATTTACAAAATTATGTATTTTGTAATGAGGGATTCATGAGTGGGACACTCATTGCCATAAACCATGTATTCTTTAGTGCGATAAAAATTTATCTATTTTCATCTTTGTTTTTTTTATTGCCATTTGTGAAACGTCACGTGATAACATGAAAATCTACAACTTTTGTTTTCCTTGGAGTAGTTGATTTTAAAGAGAATAAAGTATTAGCCACTAACTGTATTTGTAGTGTAAAGGTTCTATTTGAATACAAAATGTAAAACTGCCCAATCTTAAAAGTAATTGTAGGTCTACAAGCAGTTAAGACTTCGGAAAATATGTTTTATTAAATCACAATATTGGATCTCCATCATTAGGCTGATTGTAATGAAAAAAAAAATTTTTTCAACTCATTCCCTTATTCAAAATTTTGTAAAAATTCAAATTCGTGTATTTTCAAGAGGGCATCGTAAAACATTTTTGTCAACATTACTCAAGAATTTTGAAATCTAAAACGTTCGGTTGATTAGATTTTTTTGAATGGCACTAATTTGAAAAAAAAATTTTAATACAACTCTTCAAATAATTTTCAAAACATCGTCTCAAAATTCTATTTTTGGTAGCGTAATTTTTAATAGTCAAAAAGCTGCGTTTTCTCTGCCCTTCTTCAAAAATTATAACTCTTTTACTGGTTAATTCAAGGCTCCCCATTCCTTTTGAATAGGGAAATCCTCAAATAAATATAATTTTGCTGGAGCTTCCTAACTATTGGACAAGCACCTGGTAGGGAAACGGAAAACAAAAATATAGGGCACCAAAATAATAATAATACTGAGAACAATGTAAAAAAATATATATATATATATGTATATTCAATGACGCAAAAAAGAATAAATCTTGTTAATCAAAATAAAATTAAAAATTAACTTGAGTTTAAAAAAAAATTCTTATCAAAAAAAGTCAAAAAGATTGGGAAAATAATTATTATATATTATCGGACATATCGGATCTATAATAAAAACAAACAGAATGTCAATTCTTGAAACAAAAAGAAAGATATCTATATATAAATTTATGTTGTTAAAAAATAATCACTGAAAGAAATATAATAAAAAATATAATCGACTATGGAAGAAACAATGTTTGAATACCCCATAGGTAATTAAAACTGAAAATATTAACGTGAGCTCACGATGAAAATGAAAATAAAATGATAAATATCTTTATGTTGACAACAGCAGTGTGGTGAAAATAGTGAAATTGAAATACAAACAAAAATGATGATCTTGGAAGGATGATGGAACTCGAAGAACGGTGAGATCAGAAGAATGAAGCTCATCGGACGAAGGAAGACAAAGCTGAACGGGGACACTGGCAGGTAGCAAGTCCAAATAGAAGTTCAAGAAGACCAAAAAAGGAAGGAGGGTCATAATAAAATACGGCAATAAAAACTTATAATACGTCCACTCACTGGCAACAAGTAACTACTAGTAACAAGTAGTAACTACTGGTAACAAGTAACTACTAGTAACAAGTAACTACTGGCAACAAGTAATTACTGGTAACAAGTAACTACTAGTAAGAAGTAATTACTGGTAACAAGTAACTACTGGTAACAAGTAACTACTAGTAATAAAATACGGCAATAAAAACTTATAATACGTCCACACTCTCGGGCACGTATAGCATGGGTCTGCCTGGGCCTGAGTCTCAGACTCAGAGAGGGATTAGCCGTGTGTTTACTTAATGAACGTTGTTGACTAAACATTTACCTTGATAACAATGTTGTGTTTTTACATTCTACTATACACCAATATGTTCTGCGTAAATCAGCGAAAACATGAAATAATCGCGTCATTGATTAATGATAGTACTATTATTTATTTTTTTTTTTCTTTAGATCCAGAGGAAAATTGTTAGTGTTACATATTTCTATGTAGTTCCGCCAGCATAAGTTTCATTTTTCCTAACTGGCCCGCACCTAAAAACATTAGCTTATACATCTACTCTCGATTGGTTCATTAAAACGTTTTGTTCCATAAAATTGTTATAATTAGTATATTGTATATTTAGCAATGGAATTTAGCTCCACCTGCTCTGAAATTGGTCAACCTTTCCTCAATAGGAGATGAATTGTTTCAGCGGTATATTCTCTGTCAATTGATTGAGTTAGCCAACAACTATTTCAATTAGTGTCACTGCTGACAGGATCTATTTGTCCCACAGAGACATCCTTTATTTTCGATTAGTTCTGTATATATATATAGTGATAATTAAATAAATATAAATGTTAAATAGATATCAAATTAAAATAAAATAATAATAAAATTAAATAAAATAAATTCCTGTAGAAATTATAGCTGGTCTTCTACTAAATTTGAATTTCTACAGTAGTTTCCGAAGAGGGCCCTAAAAAAATATTGAAAGTTCAAGACGTGCAATTTTGAAGAAAGTGCACTTATTTGAACAAATTTCAATTAACAAATTTATCATTTGGATTTCTTCTAAAGATACTAAAGAGATGCCATCTTATTTTCCTAAAGCAAAAATGTTTAATCTAATCCAAAGGTAATATACTCCACTTTGGAGTATAAATCGATAAATTGGGTCTGCTTATGCTCGAACATAGTTTCTTTGGTAAATGTAAACAGCCCATATATTTTATGTATTCTTAAAACCGACCTACCAATATAAATGATTCAATTCATAGTAATAATTTTAATTATTAAAGTAAGTATAAACGATGCGGGAGTCCAACCCCAGTTCATCGAGTATGTAGACAAGGCCACCATCGAGGCTTCTTCTCTTTTATTTATGAGCGGGGAGAAGGAAAGGATATACTCGTAGAGTGGAGGATGACCACAAAGAAGAAGAAGAAGATAGTGTCCACGGTAATGCGATTAGAGTAACCGAGTTATATAGATGGTGTTCAGATCTCTCAGTAGCAGATAGGAGGCACCGTCATCAAAGAGTGACTAGGATAGTTCTATCTTCTATCTTCTTTCTAGGTCACTTAACTGTAACTTCAATCAGTAGCAATTTCATTCGCTTACTACAAGCTACAAGAATAAAAACAGAATCGCTCCTTACTCTTTATGGCCCATGCGAAAATTCTCAGAGCTCAGAGAGCGTGGAACAATAAATTCTTATAGTTAAAAAAAATATTTGTTCAATAAATGAAGTGTTAATTCTTAAATTCTATGTTTATGTTAGGTATATGGACTTTTTAACAAAGCGTTTTGAAAACAAAAGTATGTGAGTTGCCATAACAAGACTTTCTTATACCAACCACGTTTTTACAGGTCACTCTCCCCCTCACTTCTCAAATTTCTTTCTTTCTGGAATTGCTGGGTATATGAAAGTTTCAATGTACAGCGTAAATCTGTATTGGCCACATCACAAAATATATTTTATAAATCTGAGGACCCATTAGTTATTGGAATTTTAATAAGAAACATTTTTGGTAAGAACAAATGTTTCGATAAGACCAATAGTTTTTAGGTAATTCAAGGAAACGTCTAAAAATGTGAGTTTCAAAAGGATCTTTCCGGACGATTTTCTGTCATATATCTTGTACACCGGCCGACGTGCCAAAAATCATATTGTTAAAAAAATCGGGTGCGTGCAACTCCGATGCGTGGAGAAATGAGCGTGACAACGTCTGAGTTGCGAGATAGCGAAAGTGTCAAGAATCAAATATAACAAATCATTTCAATCAAATTTTTGAACCTTGAAACAATTTAAAAACAACATAGAAAGAAAACATTCATAAGCATAATAGTTAAAAAACGAATTTATTATTAATATTATTAATCTGTATATATCTAATAATAATGAGGGCGCCGGTAGCTCAGTGGTATGCGTGCTTGACTTCTGAGCTCAAGGTTGTGGGTTCGTAGCCCGACCGAGGCCCTTAGTTTATTTTATCTGGGAGGTAAAATAAACTTAAGCACGCCGTCCTTCGGATGGGACGTTAAGCGATGGTCCCGAGCCTGTACGATGTCAGGTACTCGTTAAAGACCCCTACCCTAGATGAATAAAAAATTTAGGGTAGGCAAAATTTAGGACTCCCACAGTAGAGTCGGGCTCATGTCCACCAGAGTGACGAAAGAGCGCTCTGGTAGTAGGCGATATGACCTCGTAGTTAAAGCCCGGGCATGAGTCATAAAACCTAACCTAACCTCTAATAATAATATTGGATAACTAGGTTATCTGTATATACAGAAAGTAACAGCTGTATTATAATATAATATGTATTCTGTATTAGTGGTAACAGCTGTCTCTCTCTCTCTCTCTCTCTCGGCGTATGTTAGCGAAACTTACCGAAAGTAGGTAACACTAACGCAGTTTTCGAACGTGGGGTGCCGGCCTACCAAATTATAAGACGTTGTCACGTCAAAATGTAGTAGCTTTTTCAGTTTTCTCTACTAATTTTATTTCAGTTTTGGTTTGGTCATAAATAAAAGCCGTGAAATCTTCTAAATGTATTAAAAACCCGAACTAAAGTGGTCTTCATTTCCATATGATTTCGGCCAAAATCTAATGAGATCTAAAGTTAAACAATGTGTCATCTTCATTTCAAATTTCAGATACAATCGTTTCTAAGTTAAGGAAAGAGGAGATCTTGAAACATTAAATATGAGATCATTGTGGAGTGCTCTTTAATATTGTATGGATTATTATATGGTATTCTGTACAATGTGTAATTATTCTTAAGAAGCTGACTTTTGTAATACATTTTTCATTTTGAAAACAATAAAATAATTTTTGAATTTTACCTATGGTGGGCATTGTGTAATGAGTCTGAGTGTCTTTGACTGGAAAACTTGCATACGTTACAGATTAGATGTTTTTGCCGAACGGTAGATTTGTGAGCCATCCAGAGTGGTTTTAGTAGAAATGTGTAGCAGTTACGCTTTTGTGTTATGGGGTAATTTTGAATGTCTGTGCAGAAGAGAATAAAGCATCTTAAATTGTTTGTTTAGTTTTAGTAGAAAAGTGTAGCAGTTATGCTTTTGTGTTACGGGTAATTTTGAATGTCTGTGCTGAAGAGAATAAAGGATTTTAAATTGTTTGTTTAGTGTAATAGGTATGAGGCTTGTATGAGGGTTCCATGTCAGTCGTCTGTGCAGTGTAAGTCCTAAATAGCTCACGGTGTTAGTCTGAGGGAGGGGGAAGGGGAATAGTTAAAAAAAAAAAAAAAATTGGTCATTCATACAAATGTTATTTTTAGTGGATTTATATACTCTGTATTATTTATTTATTATGTTATTTGTTATATATTATTTATTTATTATACACTCGTCCACAAAAAAACTGGGACATTAGAATTGTCATACATTACACTTACATATTTCAATATTAAAGTCTAAGAATGTTGCCTTTCGTACCAGTGATGTTGTGTTTACACATTGTTGTTGTTTACAATGAGGTTAATTCTAAAAGTCTTAATCCTTTGAAGTGATGTAAGAGGATTATCAAAACAAACCATAACCCAGTTTACCAGAGTGTTTCTTCTGGTTAAGATATTGTGCATAGTTTTTTTTTCTAAGTCTGATTCATTTTTATTTGCTTTGTTATCCATTTTAAATATTCTAAATTAATTACTTTTCATTATAAAAATGGTTCTTTCCAGTGAAGAGGTGGCAAGAGATGTTGCTCTAATTGAAGACGGGCGGAGTGTGAGATATGCAGCAGAATCTTTGGGGGTATCACGTTCATCACTCCATCGAGCAGTTGTACGGTACAGGAAGACTGGGCAATATGGGCGCAGGCCCGCAAGTGGCCGTACAAGAGCTACCAGCGAGCGTTATGACCGTTTTATTACGCTGTCAGTTCTTCGAAACCGGTTCCTGACAGTTTCATAAGTTCGAGCTGCACTGTTAGTTACCTGGGGAGTCGCTGTATCTGCTGAGACTGTTAGAAGACGGTTCGTAGAACAACATTTACATGGGAGAAGACCGGCTACAGGGCCACAGCTTACCAGGGAGCATCGTGTAAGCAGGACTACATTTGCTAATCGACACATCCATTGAACTGTACAGCAATGAGGAGCTGTACTGTTCACAGATAAGTCTCGTTTGGGTCTGTATAGTTCAGATGGCCGCGTTTATGTGAGGAGAAGAGAGAATGATCGCTTCTGTCAATGTACCATGACGGGAACTGCTCCTTTTTATAGACAGTCAATTATGGTGTGGGGTGGGATAAGTTTGGACGCCCGCACGGAGTTAACGATCATTGAAAATGGAACTATGACCGCTGCTAGGTACATTGAAGAGGTTCTTATAGAGGCAGTCATACCGTTTGCACCATTTATTGGGGATGATTTCACATTAATGCATGACAACGCCAGGCCTGACGTTGCTAGAGTCGTAAACCAATGCTTGGAGAATGTAAGTATTAATGTTATTGATTGGCCTGCGCGTTCTCCAGACATGAACCCAATAGAACATTTATGGGACATACTAAACCGCCTGCAGCCTCCAAATACTGTGCAACAGCTTCGCATTGCGTTACCTCGATGCTATTCCACAAAGAACCATCCAACATCTGATTTCTTCCATGCCCCAGCGAGTTATGGCTCTTAAGAGGGCACGAGGAGGAAATACTCGCTACTAAATTGCAATTAAGACATGAGATGAACATTTTTTTTTACAAAGTTGCAAAACCAGTATTTTACATTAATATTATGATTTCTTTATTTCTATTACATATAATTTTTTTTTATTTTTTGACAAAATTTACATCATAACTATATTGTGTTATTGTAATATTAAGGAAAAATGTATTGGTGAAATAAATATTTTTTATTGCTGTAAAATCCGAGTGCCCCAGTTTTTTTTGTGGACAAGTGTATATTAAAAATGTTTTGGTACATTCAAGAAGATTGAGCTACTGATTAACGGGGGCTAAACGGAAAATATCTCAGTAACGAAACAACTTGTTGGGAAGGTTGTCTTTCTTCAACCTGGTCTCAACTCTTCTCTCTGAGATTGGCGTCAATTTTCGTAAATTTCATTCGAAGGGGGAAGTAGGATTCGAACCTCACATATCCGTCAACTGTCATCAGTGTCTATTTAATCTACTTCCCATGAAAAGCCTTATTTGATCATCTAGCCGTACGCCTTAGGACATCATAACTCCGAATGAAAATTTAAAATTCTCTGAATAAAGCTCGTGTTAAACTATACAAAGATTTGACCTGAGACTCAGACAAACATTCAGTAAAATATATGAAAAAGGTTTGTTTGCTTGTGCAGCGGCGATCAATGAAATAACAGTGTGTTTATTGATACATAACATTTTTTACACAAATACTGTATTTTTTAAGTTGTGGTATGGTCTGATTATTTGTTAAGTCGTAGCTGAAGATGGTAGCAATATCGAAAGTAACCCGTATATTTTGCGAAATAGACAAAAAACCAGCATAATCTGGATGTCGACTCTTGTACGACATTTTACCCTTCTTTTTGAGAAATCAACAATTTCATTATGGAAAAAACATGTTAACATGTCTTCCCCATCTTGAACTGGAATTATCAAATCTTTGATATAAGCTCAAATCACACACTCTTAACTTTTTATAAAAGACATCTACAAATGTTAATCCATTACAATATCAAATTTTGAATAAAATACTGGCCTTAGACACTAACGATTGCAAACAAGGCATTTCAGAAGATGTAAAACTGTGCGCGATTACAAATTGAGTTTTGGGAAAGTACAATGTAGTGGCCGACCGAAACAGGATTTTCAGCCGAAACCGAAAGTTATTTAGACATGTTAAAATTTTCATTGTATACTGAAATTTAGTGTATTTTTTACAGATACACCTACCTACAGACAGTCAATTCGTGTTAAATGGAATAAAAAACAATAATAGTTATTTATTTATGTTACTTTAACAATTTAACATGAACAAAAGTAATTTTTTTTTTTTTTTTTAGTTATTGATAACTTTATTATTCTATACATGAATATTATAGTTGGGCTGTCTATAACAATAATACCTGGCCAATGGCCTAATTAACATGAGATATGAACTCAGGTACAATTCAATAATTGCCCTGAACAAGTAACTTTAAAGTAGATAAAATGAACATAATATAGGAAAGAAAAAAAAAAAAAATTGTCTTTTGATCAATTGATGAGAAGAAAATCATGCGGTCGCTTCTTTTTAAGTCTGCGTTCCAGTGGTAAAGGTGGTGGGTGTTCAGCAATTTCCCGGACCAGTGGATTTGGGTGGTTGGCCATTGTTGTCTGCATTCGGATGTAGGATTCTTTGAGGACCTCCGCTACTTCCGGTATTTCAAGATCAGCATGTAGAACTGTGTTGCGAACATACCACGGTGCATCGGTGATGAGTCTCATGACGCGATTTTGAGTGGTTTGTATCCTGGTTATGTGGCTTTTAGCAGCTGAACCCCATAGGCCACAAGCGTACTGCCAGATCGGACGTATCAGCACCAAATATAGCAGTCTTTTTACTGATAAAGCAAGGGGTGAGCGGTGGTCGAGGAGACACTTCAAGTTTGTTATTCGTCCGCGAGTCTTCGCTACTAGGTGCTGGACATGATGGGACCATGTTAGCTTCGCGTCAAATATTAGTCCTAGGTATCTTACTCGTTCTGCACAAGGGATTTGCATGTCATTAAGAAAGATGGTTGGATTTGGTATATTTTTTTAATATGTGAAAGTTACCACTGTTGACTTAGTGGAGTTCATTTTTATGCGCCATTTGCAACACCATAAGTTGACTGCGTTCAGGAATTGTTGTAGATAATGTTTGGCATCTTCATAAGTCAGGGCTCTGCTGAGGGCAGCAACATCATCTGCGAATTGTGCTACAGTCACATTTTCTGAGGTAGGAAAGTCACTTGCATGAATTAGATAAAGAAAGGGCCCCAGAACACTACCCTGCGGCACTCCTGCTGATATCGCTTTAGATGTTGAGCTTGTGTTACCATATTTTACGGAAAATGTACGGCAAATACAAGTATGATTTTATAATTCTGTAGTAGGTGTCCGGTAGATGGGGTTTTAGTTTGTAGAGTAGTCCAGGGTGCCAAATCTTGTCAAAGGCTTTTTCCGTATCCAGGAAGAGCCCAAAGCATACTTGTTTTTCCTCGTATGTGTTTAATATTTCATTTACTATTCGATGAAGTTGCTGCGGACATGAGTGCGACTGTCTAAATCCTAGCTGTGTATCAGGCACGAGAGGAGAAAGGAACATTAATAGTTTTGGTAACAGCAAGCGTTCAAATAGTTTAGCAAACAGGGGAAGTAAACTTATGGGTCTATAACTAGTTGGATCACTGGCCATCTTATTAGGTTTTTTCACCATGACGATTTTAGCATGTTTCCACTGATTCGAGATGTGGGTCGTCCGTAGCATAGCATTGAATATCTGGGTGAGATATACTATAGCTTTTCGTGGCAGTGCTTTTAGTAATGGCTGGACAATCTGATCATGACCTGGCGCCTTCTTTGTCGGTGAACGATTTATGGCGTTAGTCACCTGACCCGGAGTGAAGTAGTCTGAAAACAGGCTGAGTTGTAGGGGCTCATCCAGTCGCTTATATACATTTTGTGTGGATACCAAATCACTTTCATCGTGTGGGGTAAATTGCTGAACAAGTATGTTAGCAAACAGGTCACATTTCTCCTGAGACGAGGCATACCATTCAGGTCCCACCTTTAAAGGAGGAATATTAATTGGCACTTTCATGATAGTTTTTGTTTTCATCCAGAGAGAGCCATCTGTGGCGCTAAGAGCATTGATGCTGCTTCGGGTCGACACATTCTTCTCCTCTTTCAGAGCTCGAGTTAAATCCCTGGTTGCCCTGTTGAATCTCTGCTTGTCTGTTGGATGCCTCGTTCTCATCCACTCTGCGCGAGCTGAGTGTTTTACAGTTAGAAGTTGTTGAATAATCAGAGTAGGTTTATACGGTGATTTAGGGCCCAGTGGATTGGATGAAGATGCTTCGCTGGCTGCAGTTTGAATTATCTTGGTGATTTGAGCCACCGCAGCATCTACATCGGCTGGGGTTTTCAGAGGTACTTTTAAATCCACGCTCTGATTGATGACTTTATTGTACAACTTCCAATTGAACGGGTGCCTGATTAAGCCTGCGTTGTGTTGTAAAGAACCATCGAAGTGAAGAGTAAGAAGTACTGGCAAATGATCAGAGTTTAGTTCTTTTAATACCTGAGGAGTAGAGGAGATGTGTTGAACACGCTTCCCAATGAAGAAATCAAGGATGTCAGGGGTACGGACTGTATCAAGTGGATAGTAAGACGGCTCAGAGGGGTGGATCACATCCAGTTGTAGTGCAGTAACGGTGTTTAGCAGTACTCTCCCTCTGGGGTTGGCTAGTCGGCATCCCCAACGTGGATGCTTGGTGTTGAAATCCCCACCGATTATAAAATCAGTTTTCATTTCATGTATAATACCCCAAAAATCCGATTGAGATAGTCTGTTTTCAGGAGCAGAATAAAATGAGCCTATTTGTAATTTTTTGTTAGTATGATGGAGTTCTACTCGAGTTATCTGAAACTTGTCTTCTTTTATAAGTGGAAGCTCATCGTGACCTATCGAATGTTTTATTAGTAACGCTGATCCTCCTTTGCGACGACCGCTGGGGTGGTCTGATCTGTATGATTTGTAGCCTGATATATAGAAATTTAAATTATGGGACAATTTAGTTTCAGTGATGAGTATTATGTCAACGTTATATCTTCTTAGAAATAACTCCAGTATACTATGTTTATTGTTCAGCCCTTGAGCATTCCAAGTGCAAACTGTTAGGGTTTTGTTGTTGGGGAGAGTCATGGTTTTTTTGCTATTAACATTGGTAAGATTTGGGCTAATGTTTGCACTAAGGGGTGCAGTAAGGACAACAGAGAATCAATTTTTTTCATGAGGTTATCTATATTTGACCCGGGACTCGCTGCTGCTTCGGCATATGATTTGCTAATTGTAGGAGCGGTGTGTTTAGCAGTAAGGTTGTTGCGGCCATTATCTGCACGTTGTGGGACTTCTTCGTGTTGTTGATTTTGCCTCTGAAATGTGGAAGTGTAAGGTTTGGTACTTAGCTGTAGTTTTTTATGCAGAGGGCATCCCTTGTAATTGGCCGTGTGCTGACCTTTACAGTTTACACAAACAGGGGGTGAGTTTGGTACCTTTGTACAAGATTCGGTTGGATGAGGTTGGTCGCATTTTACACACCTCGGGGGCCGGTGGCAGTAATTTTTTGTGTGTCCGTAGTCTTGGCATCGTATGCATTGTATAACTGCGCGACGTGGCCTAGGTGCTTCTACCTTAATTTTTGCATAGTAGAGTTTATCTAGAGTGTATATTTCTGAGTTTTTTGGAGAATTTTTGAGGTCGAGAAAAAATAGTGGTAAAGGGATTTTTGTTATAGGATGATGAACAGGAATCATTTGGACTGGTTCATAGCCGAGAGTTTGAAGCTCTTCCATCATTGCCTTAGTATCACATGTTGGGTGGAGACCCCTGATCACAACTCTGAAATGTCGTTCAGATTTGACTTGGAATGTATGAAATTCCGCCTTATTGTCTTGTTGCAAAAATGCAACAATTTTTCTATAATCCTCCACCGTATCGAAGTTAAACTTGACTTTTCCATCCGTAGAATGGTGTCTGATGGATGTAACACCTAATTGCGCACAGTCTCTTAGGAATAAATTTATATTGCCTATATTATTAATGAAGATAGGTGGAGGTTTGGTGGGCTTTTCTGTTATCTCGGTGCTCATTGATGCAGAGTTGTCTTCTTGTAAATTCGACAAGGGCTCAAATTTATTGGAAGTTACAAAAGACGAATCATAATTGCTTAACTTACGTTTTTTTTCTTTCCAATTGTCCATGGCTAGGGAGCAAATGTAAGTATTAATCCGCTCTCAGTAGGTAACACAAGCCGTTATCACACAAACAATAACAATAACGCCGACGTTCACTCGTCAATGTCTAGTCGCATAAACAATTTCTATTGAATTATTATTAAAAAAAAAAAAAAAAAAAAAAAAAAAAAAAAAAAAAAAAAAACTTTTTTAGAAGGGAAAGGTTAGAATAGTTTTTCACTACCGAGCTCCACAGATGTTAATATGAAAAAGTAATAAACATGTTAAAGTAAAGACCTGCCTTGTAAGTAAACTTTGTCAAAAATCAACACTTAGATTAGATGTAAAGTACAGACTCCTTAATTAAGTAAGTACCTATTTTAATTGTGTTCACAATATTCTTAAGATTAATTTATTTTTTACTGAGATCTTGTATTTAGCACTTGGTGATTAAAGAATTACCTAATTATCTGTCTTAACAACGATTACAATAATTTGTACGACTATCAAGTAATTACTTAATTTTAAAAAACAGTTATAAAATCAAAAGAAAAAAAAACTGAATTATTATTAGATTACTAATTAATTTTAGTTTTCATATGGCAACCACACACGACTCACAAGCCACGAACTCATCAGAAGTTAGTCGAACGACGCACGACAAGTCACGAAAACTGAGTTTCGGCGTGGCCGAAGTTTCTGCTGATTTTTGGCCGAAACCGAATCTTCGGTCGGTCACTAGTACAATGCTCATGATTTACCAATTTCTTTCGATTATATAAATACAAAAGCTGATACCTTGTGACCAACCTAACAAGAATGTATTATATTATTTTCTGTACCAATGAAAAGTATGAGTTCTTGTAGTATAGTTTTATTAAGGCCATATGAACTAAATGCATTATGGCATAAATTGAGTACATTCTCACCTGAAAACGGAGAAGTGGGAAAGGATCGATGAGGAAGGTCAGTGGCAATGGTCGACCTGTTGTAAGGTCAGAGCGGGCCAGGCGTCCTCCCTTTTGGAGTTGTGCTGTCCTCCCTTTTGAAGTTATGCTGTCCTCCCTTTTGGAGTTGTGCTGTTCTCCCTTTTGGAGTTGTGCTGTTCTCCCTTTTGGAGTTGTGCTGTCCTCCCTTTTGGAGTTGTGCTGTCCTCCCTTTTGAAGTTATGCTGTCCTCCCTTTTGGAGTTGTGCTGTCCTCCCTTTTGGAGTTGTGCTGTCCTCCCTTTTGGAGTTCTGCTGTCATCCCATTCAGAGCCCTGCTCTGTTATTCAGAGGACCATCCTCCCTTTTAGAGTATACTGACATAACAAGGTACATGAAAATAATGTGTTAAAGTCAGCTGTTTTCTTTGTTTCATTGTACAGAGTAATTCTGAGAAAGACTTTCTTATACCCAGTAATGCCAGTATGAAATGAATTTAAGAGGGGGGAGGAGATGGGTGAGTGATCTGTACCAAAGTGGTTGGTACATATTTTATAAATTTAAGGACCCATTAGGTATTGGAAATTTAATAAGGAACATTTTTGGTAAGAACCAATTTTTCGATAAGACTAACAGTATCCACGTAAACCAAAGAAACATAAGAAAATATGGGTTTCAAAATATTTCCAAACAATTTTCTGCATGTATCTCGCAAACCGGGCGACCTGCCAAAAATCATATTGTTTATAAAATGCATTAGCTTTTTAACTTTTATTTGAGGAGAGTTTTGTTTGGTCATAAATATAAGCAGTATCTTGAAAATGTACTTAAGCCCCGAACTAATATAGTCTTCATTTTCATATGATTTCTGCCCAAATCTAATCAGATCTATGTTAGTAAATATGACATCTTTATTTCAAATTTGAAGTTCATAGCTACAATCGTTTCTGAATTAGGTCGCTCACATACACACATACAGACAGACGTCATCGCGAAAATGGTCAAAACGTATTCAGGGGATCTTGAAAGATGAAAATCCATTTAAAACTCGATCTCAGATTTTCGCACATTTACGATACCTTTAATATAGTACAGTTTGCAAGGAACTCAAAAAACCAATTATATCACATTAGTATGGGATTGTATGAAACCTTTCTTACTTTACTTACGTCAAGTCGCCCACTGATTCTCCACCTACGACTGGAGTATTACTAAATTAAAATAAATTATTTAACACTGAGTCAAAAGGCCATGTTAATTCGAGAGAGAATACGAATTTACGGAAAATTAAGGGCACAGACTCATAATAAATTCATCAGGAACCTGTGGGTTGCCCCTTCGATTGACTGAAGCGGCGAAGCCTGAGAGCTAGTCTCCCCTTCAGACTATTATACAATTCCCGCCAAAACTGCCAATTATAAGGCCATTTAATGAGGCCATTAAAGGATTCGATTAAATTGCTACAGAAAATAGCGAATTCTAGATATCTTCTTACATATAACTCTAATAAGCGGAAAAAATGCTGCCATAAACGAAATTTAAAACCTGTATATTTAATCGAAATGCGATATTGAGTTTTTACCGAAATTTTATCTTTCTCCATTCCCTGAATCCAAAAATCAGAAATTTGCGTGTGTATCTATGAATAAGAATACTCCCAACTGAATGAAAATATCGATATGACATTTTATATGCAGACTCATACAATCCAAAGTAATACACTTATAGATTTTCAAATAAATTAGGTAAAGAGTAAAAAAGAACATGATTTCAGAACTCCCAATAACCCCAGATAAAATAAACATTTGTCAAAATTCAAAAATCCATACTTGAGGCACCTATAAATCAGCTACCTATAAATACAGTGGAATCGTTCGAAATGTGGTGAACTATATAATTTTGATCGTTGACCCCCCGGAAAGTGTGCAGAATATCAACTGTAGCTGTTGTGACACGGGGCTCAACTGTGAGGTCATATCGACTACTACCAGGTTGACTCACCTAGATCATAATACCATTAGGTCTTCATTGTTACAATGAACTTAAAATTTGAAATCAACATGTCACAAGAACTAACTTAAATCTGATTAGATTATGGTCAAAGTCGGACGAAAATTGAGAAGTACATCTCACAAGATACAGCTTATATTTATATCAAGAAGAAGAAGAAGTTTATTATAACAGTCGCATTTACAGAGATACAGTTAAGTATACAATAAGGTTCCTTAACCATTACCCTTATACACTAATTACAAATTATGCTTAAGAGTAAATTTTAAAAAACTCTTAAAGAAAAATGAAAAAAAAACAAATACAAAGTAACTGAAATGAATATAAAATAAATCAATAAACATTCAAAAACAAAGATTATAACTTAAAATCGTGAACGGATATTTTTGTGTTTCTCTCCCTGAGTTTTCCCTATTTTCTTTACCAAAACGTTTTGATTTGTGTCATCCTTAAGTAAAAAATGTTTACTGAATAAAGTTTTACTGAAATTATGTAGTCCAGTAGGAGCTCAACATTTAGGTGTTCATGGATTTGGAGGATGGATGGTGTCACTCGAGTAGCTACCAACCAATCTAAGGCATTTGTTTTGGGACACTTGAAGAGTTCTCAAGTTGGTATTGCTTGCAAGACTGTATTTATATAAAAAATGTTAGTTATTAGGTTAGGTTTTATGACTCATGCCCGGGCTTTTAACTACGAGGTCATATCGCCTACTACCAGAGCGTTCTTTCGCCACTCTGGTGGACATGAGCCCTACTCTACTGTGGGAGTAATAAATTTTGCCTACCCTAAATTTTTTATTCATCTAGGCCAGGGGTCTTTAACGAGGGTCTGACATCGTACAGGCTCGGGACCATCGCTTAACGCCCCATCCGAAGGACGGCATGCTTAAGTTTGTTTTACCTCCCAGATAAAATAAACCTCGGTCGGGTTTCGAACCCACGATCTTGAGCTCAGGAGACAAGCACGCATACCACTGAGCTACCGGAGCCCTCATGTTAGTTATTGTGAGTCATGTCTGTGCTTTAACTAAAGAGGTCATGTCAGAGCTCTTCCGTCGCTCTGGTGGACATGAGCCTGAGAAATGTTGCCTCCCCTGACATCGTAGAGACTAGGGACCATCGCTTAATGTCCCTTCGGAAGAACGGCGTGCTCATGTTTTATTTACCTCCCATTGTAATGTCCAAAATTAGGAACATCTATTGTTTCAAATAAGTTCGGAATAAAGGAGTGAAAACCGGTCCTAGAAGAGACACGATAGTACGGAGAAACCAAGGAGGGGGACTGAGCCGCCAATAGGCACCCAGGAGATTTCCGGAGGGCGGGAAAGTTCCTGTGAGCGGACCCCAATATGGATCAATATTCTTCGACTTTTGCCACCTGAGGGGTAGGAACAAGCCCCACTCCGTCAGTTGCCGCCAGGGAGAGAGGATCGGACATGTTCATCAGGAATCTCCAGGGTCAGAGGATCACCTTTTTCCACCCACTGGGCAGAGCAGCCAGGATATAACACCAGATCAGCAGAGGGAGAACCGTTGGCGCTTTTATCAACCATTGAAACGGACAGAGGAGGCTGATCATTGTTCAACTCCAGGACCCAATTCTCACCACAACCAACACTAAATCTATAAGGTACCTTACTTCTAAACAATTATAAAGACAAAGCCAGAGAATAATTTTCGAGAGGATATATTTTCAATTTTTATTAATCTAGCAAGGATTCTGAGCAATAGTTTTAAGTATTTCACAATTGTTTTTTTTTATCAAGAATATAGATAATCAAACCAGAATGATCTAAGTTTATTTCACGTATTTTGCACCTCATGTCATCTGAATTTTTCACAACTGTTAGTCTTGGCGGACCCACGACCAAAGGAAGGTAAGAAAGAATTAGAATCATTTTTTTTAGAACATTTTATTTCACAATAACAATAATAAGCATTATAAATTACACCATATCTTGAGCTCAGTAGGCAAGCACGCTACTTCTGAATTACCGGTATCCTCCGACAAGTGTAGTGACTGTTAGGACCCCAGAGGAGGATACAACATGGCCGCTGCCCCCCTTCAGATTTATATCATCCCCCACAAATCCAATCCCACTGGAATTGCTTAACCTAATTATACTTTTATTAAACTTTCTATCTTTATATCACCTGTAGAATATAAAGTACCACCACTAACTACCCTGTTGTTTTCATTTACTTTATTATATTTATTTTGTATATAATTATTCTTGTCTCATTTAAATTAAAAACGTTAAGTGCATTAAATTAAAAATATAGGTTAGGTTTTATGACTCATGCCCGGGCTTTAACAACGAGGTCATATCGCCTACTACCAGAGCGCTCTTTCGTCACTCTGGTGGACATGAGACCGACTCTACTGTGGAAGTCCTAAAGGACGGCGTGCTTAAGTTTATTTTGCCTGCCAGATAAAATAAACTAAGGGCCTCGGTCGGGTTACGAACCCACGATCTTGAGCTCAGAAAGCAAGCACGCATACCACTGAGCTCATTAAAAATATATAATATAATAATAAAATATATATTGGACTCCTAAAAAACAGGAGAGTTAGCGCAATTCTCTCAATTCGATAAAATATTTCATGTTTGTACAATGTACTTCCCCAACGCGAATTAACGATCTAAGTTTTTTGTGTCTCCCTCTGAAAATTGTGGTTAAAAATGTACGGGTGTCTTACTAGAGAATTCTGAATCCACATGGACAGTTATTAGGAGTTTTTAGTAGGTTATAGGTGTCCTTATGGAGTTTGGATTTATATATAAAAGTTTGTTTTTATACATTCATTACTTCGACAATAATGTAGAATTTTTTTTCAATTCTGGGATCAGGCGATTGAAAAACAAAAAGTTTCAGTGAAAACTGAACATCGAATTTCTGATTAAATAAATAACTTTCCCCCTACACTTCGTACAGCTGGGAAAATAAAATGAATTAAAGAAATATATATATATTCAATTCACAAAGAGGGCGCCGGTAGCTCAGTGGTATGAGTGCTTGTCTTCTGAGCTCAAGATCGTGGGTTCAAAACCCGACCGAGGCCCTTAGTTTATTTTATCTGAGTGGTAACTTCGGATGGGACGTTAAGCGATGGTGCCGAACCTGTACGATGTCAGGTACTCGTTAAAGACCCCTAGGTGAATAAAAATTTAGGGTAGGCAAAATTTAGGATTCCCGCAGTAGAGTCGGGCTCATGTCCACCAGAGTGACGAAAGAGCGCTCTGGTAATAGGCGATATGACCTCGTAGGTAAAGCCCGAATGAGTCATAAAACCTAACCTAACCTATAATAAGGGAGATTTAATGGGCTGACAAGATGGACGTTTACCATCCTGCAAATCTACTTCTCTAGCTTCCATTTATTGTAATTAAGTTTCTGCTCTCCCTCTAGACCCTTACTCTCTTTAGCCCGATTAACGCCTCTATCTATGAACTTCTGAAACCACATATAAAATTTTGAAACGAAGATTCATTCTATCGGGAGTTACCGTGCCCATATACACTCATGCAATTACATTATATTATTATTTTTTTTTATTTTTGGATTGAAGGGGTGAAAAATATGATATTCCGGTGTAAAACTCAACATAACTTTTTAAACAGATTATATATCCAAATATAGGAACATGCTCATTCAGGAATTTTATTTCTAGGACCCAAACAAACCTCCTTCCTTCCTGTAACTTTGTGATTATTACCATTTGCCCGCCAGGTTGTTTACTTAGTTCTATTTGGTTTCTAGCCACCAATCTCTTTATTTTTTGATTGTATTATTATTTGTAGTTTTATATTATATTACCATCCACGCATGTTTATCTATATTTTTTCGTTTTCAGTCCTAATACATGCCTTTATTTTATTTTCTCATTATTCGTATTATTATTATTTATAATTTGGGGGTATTGAGGGTCAGTCAATGATGAAAACACTATTCAAATGCCAACGTTTCGATATATATTATTATTTATGTTTACTTATTTTTTTAATGAATTTAACGATGGTTATTTATTCTGTTCATTTATTTATATAAGCTAAGATTTTTTGTTCTTCATTATCGTATACATACATATCCTCCCACACTCAGACTCCGTCTTCTGGGAGGAGGTAGCCTATTTATCTTTTATTTTGTAATTATCTAAAGGCATTAAATAAAAAAAAAATATATCTGTAATGCCAACTCCGACTGACGGCCAAAATGGCTACAGTCTAAGTGTTTTTTTCTCTGTATATTTCTTGGAATGATGTTATTTTTCTTATTTTTAATAAAAATCATTCTATTCTATATATATATATATATATCATCGATAGTCTAATATGTGATCTTACATAAACTCCGAAGAATAATAAGCCAATATTCAAACGTTTGTTTTTCGTTTCTGCCTAATAATACTAAACAAATTAACATGTTTATGATTTTTTTTTATATATATGTTTGAATAATATTAATATTAGAAGAAATAATTAAAAAAAAAAAAAAGAGGAGAAGGTTAAATGGGTAGGCATGGTTTGAGTGAAGATGAGATGCCGAGGGAAGTTGCCCTTATCCCGGTCTGGACTAACTTGGCTCAAGGCTGGGCTATGGTAATGAGAAAGAGTTGGGATGGGTTCAATCTGAGTTGGCAGTTTGCATAACCTGGCCTCAAACCTTCTCAGCTGGAGAACACCAAGTCAATATACTTGATACACTTCTATTTGATTGTTATATCACTCTTTTTTTTAGTTTCTGTTCTTTTTTATAGTCAGAGAAAGTCCTTCCTCACAAGATGTTTTCAGTATCAATCGAATAAACAATGGCTTGAATATGAGTTTCTTCATAGTCAACAACTTCAATAAAATATTGAGAGTAGGGTTTCAATAATAAAATACGTTCAATCAATCAGAAGAAGAAGAGTTTATTACAACAGTCGCATTTACAGAGGTACAATTATACAATAAGGTTCCTTAACCATTACCCTTATACAGTAAATACAAATCAAAAATAATCAGTTAAATTAAAAACATTGCTACTGCTTAAAAGTAAATTTAAAAAACTCTTAATGAAAAAAACAAAACAAAGTAACTGAAATGAATAGAAAATGAATTAATAAACATTCAAAAACAGAGATTATAATTTAAAATCGTGAACGGATATTTTTTTGTTTCCCTCCCTCAGTTTTCCCTATTTTCTTTACCAAAACGTTTTGGTTTGTGTCAAACTTAAGTAAAAAGTTTTTATTGAAATTAATATGTAGTCCAGGAGCTCAACGTTTAGGTCTTCATAGATTTGGAGGATGGAGGTGTCCCTCGAGTAGCTACCAACCAATCTAAGGCATTTGTTTTGGGCCACTTGAAGAGTTCTCAAGTTGGTGTTGCTTGCAAGACCGGCCCACACTGGGCATGTATACGTTATCACTGGCCGCAAGAGAAGTTTACAAATGAGGAGTCTATTGATTAGATTAGGGGCCCACAGACGTACAATAACATTGCGCAAATGAATTAAACAAATAAATTGAGGTGGCCCACACACGTACAATAATACTGCACAATAATCAAGGTTGTGCAATGAAGTTGATCATGTGTGGATGATATTGAAAGGTTGTCCAATAAATTGTGCAAAGAGGGCATAGAGGTGCAATATTATTGCGAAATTCATTCAGTTTGTCGTCTTGTGAGCAAGTAAAATGATGAGTGACACTGAACTGTGCTATATATTGATTGCCGTCGGTACAAGTATGAAAAAAAAGAATAAACGCAAAGGTAGGAAGTGGGCGAAACAGTGGTTAAAAGAGAGAAAACAGCATACTCATGAAACGTTACTCAATGAACTGAGAGTATGTGAACTGAACGATTTTCTTAATTACTACCTGTTTGTCGGCGTTCGGGAACCTTTCACGGTACTTCGCCATGAGTATGTCGTACTGTTCGGTTTTTTTGCCACGATTAGAATAATCTTTATTGGTCACATCCCAGAGCGCCGGGAGGGAACGATAAACATTATTAATTCCAAAATGAAACTCTTCTCTTCCCTTTTGTTCGCCATTTCGACCCGCTCTTGTCAACATCTGCCTAGCAACTGCCGCAATATTGCACAATCTTCCCTACACACGGTACAATATTCACAGTATTGCGCAATAAATATCTAACTTTTTTGATTTCGCGCAATATATTGTGCAACCTTTCAATATCATCCACACATGATCAACTTTATTGCACAACCTTGCTTAATGCGCAATATTATTGTGCCTTTCTGTGGAGTAGCGGGAATAGGAACACAAGTCAGCTCACAGTATTTGCTTTCTGTTCAATATGTTGCCTGAAGCTCAGTCGTCCGTCTAGAAGAACACCAAGGTAGTTTACTGTATCGGTCCAGTCCAAATTTTCTACTTTCTGGGATAATGACTTTTTGTAAACAGGATCGCTTCAGTTTTTCCTTCATTAATTTTAAGTTTCCATTTATGGTAAAACCGTTTGATTCGTCTATAAGCGTCCATTGTCAGTTATTAGAGCGTTAGGATTCGTATTTAAAGTTTCTTATTAATATTTTCATTCTATCGGGAGTTGTGTGTTTACAAATTCTTAACAAAACTCAACATCGAAGTTTTGACCGATTAGAAAATTTCTGCAGTACAGCTGGGGAAGTAATGACCTTAGAGAAAACAAAAAAATCTTAACAGAAATATTTCTAAGAAAAGGAAGAACGGTATTTTTTCGGTCTCTCGTAAGAAAACCTCTTTCTTAAATATTTAATTTCCTTTTAGGTGGTCTTCCATTAAGGATTCCTCTTAAAAGGACTTTTTACACCGGAATTCTTAATCTGAGGAACTGAAAAGCGTAATGGTTCCAAAAATTTGATTTAAATTTGTACAAAAACTAAAAATTTATTTAAAGCAGAGTAACAGAAAAAAGAAGTTGAACATTATATATATATTTTTTTTTTTTGCTGTAATGAGTAGCACAACATTTTGAATGTCTCGATGAGACGATTCCAACATTGTGTCACGTCTTTTGTAACTTTTTACATTTTTTAAAAGACTCTGGGGTGAATCGAAAATGTAAGAAATCAAAATTATGGAATATGGAAATGAAAACGGAATATGGAAATGAAAACGGAATTTAAAAAAATTTATTCCTTATACAGTAGAGTCCCGCTAATCCGGACATCCGGTTAATCCGGACGGGATTAAAAAAACGAATTAAGATTTAGTAAACTAAAAATTTAATTTAGCGAGCGGTAAGTACGAAAATAATTCAAAAAGAGGGTTTGACTACTGACCTTGAGGGGCCTACAAGATCGTAAGGCAAAACGACGTCGGTCTTCTTTAAAGCAAAAAAAAACATTACGGACTTTTTTCAATGAGTCTAAAAACATTATTCTTGTTTTCATTACGTACTGTACATTGTTTTATTTTATAGTGCTGTTCAGAATTTAAAGTTTATATATTGCGTTTTTAAAATGTTTACATTATAACATTAATTTACAGTGGTTTGTTTTGTACAGTAGTATTGTACTGTACAATAAATACATTTTTCGTTTTAATCACAAATATGTTTTGTTTTGTTAACCCTATCTCAGTTCGTAGGTTGCAAACTTGGATCTACGTACATATACATTACATTATGTAGTATTGAAAATAAAATTAAGGTGAAAGAAAAGGTGTATTTATGAGAAAAAAAAGTCGCTAAAATATTTATCTTGTGCATTTTACTGCAAATTCCGTTTAATCCGGACTTTCGGTGATCTGGACGGGGTCCGGTCCCATCTAGTCCGGATTAGCGGGACTCTACTGTATTTTATTTTTCCTTAAACATTATTTCGAATTATTTTTGTAATTTTTGGGATTGCTATCGTTCTGTTCATGTGGGACGTATCTTTTTTTTTTTGGAGGATTTTTGATATGAATGAAAAACAACGAATAAAAACGAATGGATGAATAAATAAAACAAACTTCTTTACTGAAATATTGTCTATTCCACAAAAAATTGTTAAACAAAAACTGCCGCTTTCAGCATTAACTTGTTAGCAGGTTTAGTTATAAATATACTAAGACAAGTTTGCTGAGTGCAAACCGTACACAAGAGACACCACGTAGCTAGTGGGTTCGAAACTCGACCGAGGCTCTTAGTTTATTTTATCTGGGAGGTAAAATAAACTTAAGCACGCCGTCCGTCGGATGGGACGTTAAGCGATTGTCCCGAGTCTGTACGATGTCAGGTACTCGTTCAAGACCCCTACCCTAAGTGAATAAATTATAACAAGATAAACTAACTTATATGTGATAAACGTGAAATAATGATTATGTATTCAACAAAATGATTACTGATGACATGAAAATATTAATAAAATTAGAACCTTTTCCTATCATTAAAAACTTAATGATTAACAATGAATATATAAATTGAAATTGTAACAAAATAAAAATAAAATATTAAATAATGATAATAAATATTGTACAATACAATTAACCATAAATACATACATATGTGGAAACAGAACTGGTTCTAAGATGTTAACAAAAGGGAGAAATTACAATAAATTTGGTCATTCATATACATGTTATTTTTAGTGGCTTTATTTCTGTGGTCACAGGGAATGAATTGATAAGTCGAAATGCGTAATTTTTCAGGGCAGCCTTAATCGTGTAAATCCAGTTTTTGGAATAAATAAATTATGATTGCTTCATTATTAATCATATACGTTCTAAATCTATAGGAGTGAATTAAAATGAATATTGTTAATCTTTTTGGATTTTTCCTCAGTAGTAATCATTTCCCATCACTTACCTAATTATTGACCATACTTTTTGACATACTCGTGAATGATGCCTCTCTAAAGTTGAGCAAGTTGATTTAACCGAAAACACCCTCTTCACTTGGAATAGTCTGCCATAGTGAATAATTGGTTAAATGCAGTTATCTCGTGAATGATTCCTCAAAGAAGTAGAATATGTTGATTTAACCGATAACATACACAATTTTACGAGATATCAAGAAACCCACATCTTTATGATTCCGAAAGTATTAGAGTCCTGAGCTCCCAACTTCTTCACAGTGCGCAAATGGCTTGAGAGATGATCACAGTACACTTAACTCATTTTGGCCATTTTACGACTTAACAACTTATTCCCTGTGACCACAGATATGTTACCATTTGTTCTGAACTATCAAGTAAGCTGCTTTTTGAGCAGACATTGAGGTATTTGTTGTCATCGGTAGCGAAAGTGTACCGGTTGCCTCTGTTCCTTATTTCAGTCGTGTTTTCTTCACCATCAGCCAGTCTGTCCAATATACAATTGGTTGCACGTCGCGCACTCTAGTCTATATACTCCATTTCAGTTTTGTCCCCACCTCTATTTAAGCACTGGCTTATGATATTGATAGTTTTAAAACTATTAAATCCTTTTTTTCTCAAAAATGTTCCTAATTTGTTGAAGGTTTTCTCGTAATATAAACGAACTGATTTTCCTGACTGTACGTTACAGTAATCCCATTGTTCATTGTATGCTACAAGTATAGTCTGTTCAATAGAAAGACCGAAGAAAGAAGAGAAGCAGAGGGATAGCAGCGAGGAGACTGAAGAGTTGAGACTTGATCGGGTAGGACAATTGCAGAAGTGGGTCGAAGAGGCGGAATATGGAGTAGGATGAACCGTCTCTAGAAGAGATCTCGGACCACCATCTGTACAGAGCAGATATACACCGTTAGTATAGTATTCTAAAACGTTGTTACTAAAAAAGGATACACAATAAGATAAATAAGTTGTCCCCATTTCAGTTTTCGCTCTCCCTCTAAACTAGAATATAGTAGATATGACATATGTATATATATACAATTGTTTTGTAAACATTATGAATATAGTAGAATTCTGAATAGAGCAGATGAACTATTATGAATATAGTAGATTTAAATTATGATAATAATAGATTTGACATATGTATACATGATTAATATATAAAATTGTTTTGTAAATATACAAGGCGCCGGTAGCTCAGTGGTATGCGTGCTTGTCTTCTGAGCTCAAGAACGTGAGTTCGAAACCCGACCGAGGCTCTTATTTTATTTTATCTGGGAGGTAAAATAAACTTAAGCACGCCGTCCTTCAGATGGGACGTTAAGCGATGGTCCCGAGCCTGTACGATGTCAGCTACTCGTTAAAGACCCCTGCCCTAGATGAATAAAAATTTTAGGGTAGGCACAATTTAGGACTCCCATAGTAGAGTCGGGCTCATGTGCACCAGAGTGACGAAAGAGCGCTCTAGTAGTAGGCGATATGACCTCGTAGTTAAAGCTCGGGCATGAGTCATAAAACCTAACCTATACATTTTTTTTTAAATTACTTTTAAAGCTATTAGGTTATATCTGGGAGTTGAAAAAACCTTGAGTTCGCAGTCCTGCGACTAGGACGTGAAGCGATGGTCCCGAGCCTGTACGATGTCAGGTACTCGTTAAAGACCCCTGCCCTAGATGAATAAAAATTTTAGGGTAGGTACAATTTAGGACTCCCTTCAGGCTCATGCCCACTAGAGCGACCAAAGGGCTGTCATAGGCTCCATTTCCTCGAATTGATAGGACAAACATACATAAAAGCTGAAAACTTCATGGACTTTGTTTGATCTGAAACCTATAAAAACCTATATAGTTTTTAAAAATCCTCAATGTACAATGCTGAAACCTCCTTACTGTTCAATTTATAAAGATTATACGAATATAGAGTTAATAATGAGTTTTGTCTATAATAATTGCTACAAATTTATACACAATATTTTCGATTATGTGGGCCATTGTTATGTATTTAGCTCCTACAACCTCCGCCTGTTTTGGGTCAACTCCTCAACAAATCTGCTATTAATTGAATAACGTGATTCTATATAATACTTAGTACAAACCTTGTTATCCGTGATTTTGGTTTTGCCTCTCTGAAGGTAAACAAGACTCGAACTGTCCAGATGTCGGGAATTATTTCTGGAACCTCCCAATCTTCTTTTCTGAACAACAAAACAAACAATTAGCCTACTAATCGTCGGTACAGACAACAATTGTACATATTTTAATGAACAGAAGTAAGAATCCTACAAAAACTGATAAAAAATGTTGTCATAAATAACTAATATAATTAAAGATTACAATATTAAACAAAAAAATGTCGTCGGTGAATCACCAGCAATGTACTTCCCCAGAACGAATTAATCAATTAACTTTTCGCTCCCTCTCCAAAACCAGTCGACCTTTTGCACTAATATTCAACAGTTGATTTACATAGAGGTTCCTAAATCCTCATACTTGTCGATAAATTCAGTACATCGGCAGTTATTAGGGTTTTTGAGTTGAGCCTCCCTCTGATCCTCCCCTTCCCTTCTGCTGACCCCGCTAAAAATTCATAAGTGTCGTTCTTTTGGGTTTTCTAATTCATATATGAAATTTTGTGTCGATACGTTCATTACAACGACATTAATTATTGCATTTGAGTTAAGCCTCTCCCCTAATCCGACCCTCTTCATTGAACGATTTGGCTGAAAATCGATAGGTGTTGTCCTTATGGGGTTTTGGTCACAGATATCAAATTTCGTATCGATACATTCATTCTATTGGCAGTTATCGTGTTTACGGACATACAGAATTTTTTTTTCATAACAATTCTGTTGAAAATTCCGCATAGAATTTTTGACCGATTACATAACTTCCCCTATATTTCGTATAGCTGAGGAAGTAAAAATGAAAATAAATAATGATATAAGACAAATAATAAAATAAAGGTAATTAATAAGAATAGCAAGAAACATAGATAATAATAAAAAAATTAATATAAGCTGAACGAAATAGTAGGCTTAGAAACACACTTCGGAGGGGAGGCTATGAGGCAAGATGAAGACCTGCGTTGAACAGGCTTCACCTCCTGACGGACGTCTGTCTGCCTCCTAGTCTGCTCTACATTCTATAGAGAGTGCTCCAGGATGATTTGAAGACCTGCCACCAACTCAGTAAGACTGAATACTTATATTATAAATTATACTGGTCATAGTCATAATTATAGTCATCAAAGTATGCATATGCATACAACAAAAATCGTACTCCTTTTTTAGAGATGGTAAGAAAATATGTTCCCCCATTTTGCAACTCATGACTACATCCAACATTCCTCCAGTTAACTTTATAAAATTTATAATCAATACAATAAAAGTAACATTAACAATAAAATTGCTATTTTTAAATTACAATTAATATAAATAAAAAAATAATAAAACAAAAAGAATGGTTACTATAACAGTGGTAATTTTATTATATATTGATTTGTTTCCACTGGTTACAGCATACGAAAATTTATTAAATAATTTTATGAATAAAGATAATTATACAACTTATTCACTTGTGTTTTCTATTATCAATTCCAATTTTTTAAAAAACAAAAAAAAAACTATTTTATTTATGGTCGTTCAGAAATTAGAGTTAACCTCCAAATTCTGAATTTTACTAATGGTACCAAATTATAGAACATAATTTCCGACCTTTACAATATATTAATGTTGTAGAGTAGTAAGGGTCAGAGAGGTTCGATGCGGAGAGTTTTAGGACCTATTGATTTTCAGCCAAATCGGCCAAAGAGTAGGGGGATTACGGGCTAGGTTTAACGCAAAAACTTTAATAACTGTCGTATCTGGGGAAGTATAAATTTAACATTTTTCAAACAAATTCCATTTTTAAAAATAAAAAAGAAATAGGTAATTTAAATTTTTTTTGTTGGAAAAATGTTCTTTACAATATGAAGAAATAAAGGTCCAAAAAAAGGTTTTGAATGATTCAATTGTATACTTACGTTATGAAATAACCGATAATACTAAACTGGTTCTTCTTCTCCTGGCTGGGAACATATAATACTCTATATTCGATATTTGCCATTAGCAGACAGCCAGTCCCGTTTGTCGAGTTGGTTGATGGAAGCGAATTTCTTCTGAAACAAGAAATGTTAAATATAAAAATATACCAATAATAATAGTATTTATATCTGTTGAGCTATAATATGCTAATTGGGTATGTTATGCAATTTTATACACCAAAATAGCATATAAATTATATACCTACAACAACCGATATTAATCTTAGAATACAAACACATATGAGATGATTTTTTTTTTCCTTATACGCGTGAGCTGCAGGGCATGGACGGTGTGGGTCGAATTTTGTGTACTTCATCTGACTAGCAGTGATCACAACACCAGCCTCCGTAATTCCTATGGGCTGGTGTTTTACACCTAGGGACCTAAGCATCCAGTGCTCTTATCCCTTCCCTGGAAGCGCTGGGCTTCCCCCTTATTATATTACCTGTATGTTTATACTACCGGAACCAAGCCCTTCATGAAGTGCTCAGTCTCCCAGTTTCCTGCAGATTACATATTTACCAAAGATGTGGAATCTTGTTCGCGCGTATCCCGATCAAATGCCCAGGAAGTGTGCCGCAGTCTCGTCTTCTTCCCCACATCTATCGCAGGTAGGACTGTCCCTGACTCCCACAGTGTGTAGGTGTCCATTGAACGGACCGTGTCCTGTGAGAGCTCCAGTCAGTTGCCAGTCGTTCCTTTTGAGGTTCAGGATCCCTGGACTCCCCTCTCAGGAACATCTTCGACTGTCTGCATGTGGTCTTTTCTCCATGTACGCTCCAAAAGATCCTTAGTCCAGCCTTTAATCCGGGTTTGGTATGCCTCCCGAGATATTTCTAGTACTAATTCTTATAGTTAATAATAAATATAATTTTTATTAAATTTGCAATTATGAATATTTTATATTTCTTCAAGAGAAGTATTTTCAAGACGATATTTCGGTGCAATTACACACTCCTCCCTCACCACAGGTCAAAACACAAGAAATATAGGAAAACAATATTTATGAAATAATTATCAAATAACAATAAAGTAAATAATAAATAACTAATGTAATTAAAGATAATAACAATATTAAACAAAAAAACGTCGTCGGTGAATCACCAACAATGTACTTCACTAGAACAAATTAATCAATTAATTTTTTGCTCCTCCTGCAAAATTAGTCGACCGTTTGGACTAAAAATCAATATAGGACTTATATAGGAGCTCCTGAATATTCATAATCAAATTTGTGTCGATAAATTCAGTATATCTGCAGTTATTAGGGTTTTTGAATCGAGCCCCCTCCTCTTCTGCCGATTTCAAGGAAAAATAATAGATGCCGTCCTCATGGGGTTTTGATGTTAAATATATAAATTTCGTGTCGATACATTCATCAAATTTGACTGATAATTAACAGTTATCGTCCTTATGGGATTTGAATTTAAATTAAAAAAATCTACGTCTATACATTCTCTATTGAGATTAAAAAAAAAAATTTGAATCAGGGTGTCGGAAAACAGAAAGTATCGGTGAAAACTCCAGATATAATTTCTGACCTATTACATAACTTCCCCTATACTTCGTATAGCCGAGGAAGTAAACAATAGGATATTGGTGGAGGACTTCTGCCATGAAAATTAAAATATAATAACGTTTTTTTTTGGTCTCATATACCGTGCATATTGACCGTTTTTATAGTTATATTATATTCTAGACAGTATAAGGGAAGGTCTGTAATCGGTAAAACTTTGAGGTACATAGAATGTAGGAGATATATTCAGAGACATCGCAGGGAGATAAGTATGACAAATGTGAGGACCATGTGAGGAGTCCTGTCTACAGATAGGCCGGCTAATGGGAAACATGGAAACCCTCCTATAAGGGAGAGATATCTGTATGACACAGGGCGCCGGTAGCTCAGAGGTAGCTTGCTAGCCTACCGAGCTCAAGATCGCAGGTTCGAATCCCGGCTGAGACTCATGTGTATCAGAGTGGCGAAAGAGGGCTCTGATGGTCACAATAACACACTCACATATACAGGGTATAGGCACGGCGACCTCCTCCCCCCCCCCCCCCCCCCCCCACATGAACCGGCTATGCACCACCCCTTATCCCCCTTCCCTTTGGCCAATTTGGCTGAAAATCAATAGGTATCGTCCTTACAGGGTTCTGAATACACATATAAAATTTCATATAGATACACTTTTTCTATCGGGAGTTATTGTGTTCACAGGAACACACAGACATTTTTTTTTTCATTTTTGGGATCAGGAGGTTGGAAAACATGAAATTCCGTTGAAAATTCCTATCGAATTTTTCACCGATTACGTAACGTCCCCTATACATCGTAAAGCTAGAGAAGTAAAAATTCACAAAAATGTCTATAAGACAAATTGTCAAAGATGGAATTTTGTTTCTGAAGTTGACCAATGAAGGGTAACTACTATTCATAGAAAAAAAAGACGTTGTCTTCCCATTGTTTTATTTTTGACCAGAAACGGTTTTCAACGCAACAGCTTCATCCTCAATGGTACATCCCACCCACACAGCCTAGCGGTTAAATGATAACTACTACCTACTTTGAAAACTTTGTAAATGAACTATAGACGGTTAGGATTGTTAGTCAGTTATTATGATTCATGCCCGGGCTTCAACTAGGAGGTCATATCGCCTATTACCAGAGCGCTCTTTCGTCAGTCTGATGGACATGAGCCCGACTCTACTGGGGGAGTCCTAAATTTTGTCTACCTATAGGTTTGTTTATTCATCTAGGGTAGAGGTCTTTAGCGAGTACCTGACATCGCAAAGGCTCGGGCCCATCGTTTAACGTCCCATCCAAAGGACGGCGTGCTCAAGGTTTTTTCACCTCCCAGATAAAGAATCTAAGGGCCTCAGCCGGGTTTCGAAGCCGAGATCTTGAGGTCAGTAAGCAAGGAAGCATAACATCAGCTACCGGCGGATTGTTTCGTTGGTTTTATGTAATAAGAGGTGATCGATATTTTTGGAGTGTTGGGGGTTTGAGGGTTTGGGGGTACTCCCTAGTAGGGTCGATTCATAGCGACAATAGAGCGCTCTCGTAGTAGGTGATATGACCTCAAAGTTAAAGGCATGAGTCACAATAACTAACTATACTTTTACTTCTAGAAACCCCTTTTTTTTTTCTTCTTCCAACTTTTAAAACCCTGATTTAAACTGGACTACAAAAGGGTTATGTTTTCAAACACAATACAGATTTTTAATATAAATTCCATTAAAACCTTATTCTTAAAGAATGTAAATAGATAGCAGCACTTATAATAGGCAAAACACCCCTAACCCTGTTCTACACGAAGTGTCTGTATTTCCAAACTCTCTCCCCTATATGGACTGTTTGTTTGTTTATTTTAAGCTGAAGACTTAGCACCCCCTCTCTCCCCTCTCCCCTCTCCCAAACAACATATAAGAGGAAGATAATCCAATTACAAAATTGAAGGAGCTCTCACGACTCGACCTATATATCATATACCAATGGATGATTATTGTTAGACTTACAACTAGTGACCGACCGAAGATTCAGTTTTGGCCAAAAATCAGACGAAACTTCGGCCACGCCGAAACTCAGTTTTCGTGACTTGTCATGCGTCGTTCGACTAACTTCGAGTTCGTGGCTTATGACTCGTGTGTGGTTGACATACGAATACTAAAATTAATTAGTAATCTAGTAATAAAATTTCGTTTTTTTTCTTTTGATTTTATAACTGTTTTTTTTAAATTAAGTAATTACTTGACAGTCGTACAATTGATTGTAATCGTTGTTAAGACTGATAATTAGGTAATTCACCAAGTGCTAAATACAGGATCTCAGTAAAAAATAAATTAATCTTAAGAATATTGTGAACCCAATTAAAATAGGTAGGTACTTACTTAATCAAGGAGTCTGTACTTTATATCTAATCTAAGTGTTGATTTTTGACAAAGTTTACTTACAAGGGTAGGCCTTTACTATAACATGTTTATTTTTGTTACATACTTCAATTATTTTTTTAAATTTCATTTCACACGAATTAACTGTCTGTAGATAACACCTATCTACACACACCGTGTGTAAAAAATACACTAAATTTCAGTATAAAATGGAAATTTTAACATGTCTAAATAAGTTTCGGTTTCGGCTGAAAATCCTGTTTCGGTCGGCCACTACTTAAAACCCAAAATTGATCGGTTATTTCCACTGAAGGGGAGAGGTTGTGAAACAGAAGATACCTAGCCAAGACTAGTCGCGATTCGACCCGCGTATGGGTGTGTTATCGATTAATCGGTTGGATTCGACCCTCAAATATTATAGATATTTATATGTAATATCGATTGTGCATTCGAATTTAATATTGTTATTTAAAATTAGCGCTCTTGCACTTTCCAATTTCTCAACTGTATTCTCTATATTTTATGCTAAGTTTACTGTTTCTTTACTCTTCTTTGACTATTTTTTCCTGGGATGACAAAAACATGACATGCACCAGACTTGTAAGGCGGAACTGTAAATTCTTTGTAAATAAGGTAGGAACCTAATTTATTCATTTTCTATCTTACTACAAGCAGATGATCCTAGGGCCACAAAATAAAACAACCCTACCGAGGCTCTTAGTTTATTTTTTCTGGGAGGTAAAATAAACTTAAGCACGCCGTCCTTCGGATGGGACGTTAAGCGATGGTCCCGAGCCTGTACGATGTCAGGTACTCGTTAAACACCCCTACCCTAGGTGAATAAAAATTTAGGACTCTCAAAGTAGAGTCGGGCTCATGTCCACCGGAGTGACGAAAGAGCGCTCTGGTAGTAGGCGATATGACCTCGTAGTTAAAGCCCGGGCATGAGTCATAAAACCTAACCTAACCTAAGACAGCACATATGAAGCTAAATTTTATTAAAATATAGATATTTTTAACATAACTTTTTTTTCTATCTATATTTTCGGTTTACGTACTTGTTCATTTTACGTGAACTGGTAACTGAAGTACCTATACATTTAAAAAAACTTGTTTTTCTCAAAAAAAACATATTAACTATTTAATAAAAATATATTAACTAGTAGGTTAAATGAAGTAATAATAATGATTAGGACGAAACCTCTTTTCTTGGTTACTGACAGAATAGCCAACTGTACGGAAACCGAACGCTTTTCCCGACAGCGGCGATTGTTTTTCTTGTTCGAAATTCATGTTTCAGAATTTCGATAGTACTTTCGATCAATCGATAGTTTTGCTAAGAACTATCTATACCAACATCAATAAACAGTTTCCAAAATTTAACACCATAAGAGAGGACCGATATATAATTCAATTCACTTACTTGTATAGTGTCACTTCTTTTCCATTTATAGTCGTAACATTTGATGACTTTATTCCTGCTGTTATATTATGAACGAATTCATCTATCTCCAGTCTGAAAAATGAATACAAAAATGTTTTCAAATAAATTATGTATTTGACATTATTAATGAATCTTTGTCCTTGAGGTAGGTCAGTAAAGAGGGTTTACTAGCCACTCTAAAAACGTTGATCACTCCCCTACAAATGGTCCGCTTTATCTACTTAAACTAGGAAATAGCGTTTATTCCAATATTAAAATATAAGTCAATGTACTTCCCCAGCGCGAATTAATTAACTAAGTTTGGACACAATAAACTGTTAATTTACAACAGTGGGACGTGTAACTCGTCTGAGTGTAAATGTTATAGGTTGTGATTTGTCCGTGTAGTTCTATTATTCCCCTCCTTCAGTAATACCATGACTTTAGGATGTATACTGTACAGAAGAAAAACATGGAACCCTCGAAGACCATCTTGTTTTTACTTAGTTCTGTTCTGTGACCGATGTTTTTGGAACAGACGTAAGGATAGCCACAAAACCATCCTCGAAAACAAAAACAGCACTACCTGAGAAGGAATTGACAAACATTTTACCGACTTTTAGGTTGGTAGACACCCCTACTACAAGTTAACTGAAGATCATCTTGTTTTTACGTAGTTCTGTTCTGTGACCGATGTTTTCGGAACATACGTAAGGATAACCACCAAACCATCCTCGAAAAACAAAAAACATCACTATCTGAGAAGGAATTGACAAACATCTTACCGACTTTTAGTATGGTAGACACACCCCTATTACAAGTTAACTGAAGACCATCTTGTTTCTATTTAGTTGTGTTCTGTGGCTCGACTTGCCAGATCAACTTTTCATCTCATCCTTCCTTAGGTTACTTTACCTAAATGCCTTGTTTTGAGGCTTACATTATTAGCCTTATAAGAGCTGCATAACCAGATTCCAAAGAGACTGAGTCAATTAAGTCTCTCGGTTGATGAAGGAACCTGTCTTCAACCACCTCTCTACACAATTCATACATGTTCCTCTGAAATGTTTTAACTAGACAATTTTCCACCAACCTCGTTTTACATTATGAAACCCAACCAAGGTCCTTAAGTTTTTGATCTGAGAGGTTAAAACAAACCTTGAATGCGCCCGTCCTTCGTATGGGGCGTTAAGCGATGGTTTCGTACCTGTGTGATATCAGATACTCGAGACTCTACTAGGGTAACTAAACCTGGGTAGGAAAAATTTAGGAATCCCACAGTTAGGCTGATGTTCACCAGAATGTCAAAAAAGCTCTCTGGTAGTAGGCGATTGTCAGCCGCCAATTGTCTCGATCCTGTGCGGCTGCCATACAGTTCCTGATGCGAAATATGTTTCGGGCAGGTTTCTGAGTCATACAGAAGAACTGGGCGGATAAGGGTCTTATATAGAACGAATTTAGTCTGCCTGGATATGTGGTTGCTTCTGAAGTGCTTGCTGAGACCATAGTTGCACTTGTTTGCCACAAAGATTCTCTTCCTTATCTCAGTTTCGTTAGCATTGTCTTGTATAACTATGGAGCCCAAGTAGGTAAACTCAAATTTGTGGGGACCTATTTCAAGGGTTTCACCTTGGGTAGGCACTTCTCCAGTGACCATGTATTTTGTTTTAGCTGCGTTCACCTCAAGACCCATTCTTGCTGCAGAGCCCATTAAAGCCCTAAATGCGTCACTGACTGCCCTTTCAGAGCGGCCCACTATGTCAATGTCGTCAGCATAGGCGAGAATCTGTACAAGCCTGTTAAAGATGGTTCCACCCACTTGTATCTCTGATTCCCTGACGCACTTCTCGAGAGCTATGTTGAAAAGGAGGCAGGCTAAAGCATCTCCTTGCCTCAAACCATTCCCTGATTCGCCCCTCAGTATTCATGACCTAGGTTAGGTAATTTGGTTTTTAAGGAATTATTCAGGTGATTATTGTATATTATTGTATATATCGTATATTCTAATATACGTACCGCCGAAGCGAGTTTTAATCTTTATTCCCGGAATGCCAGCAGTCTGGCGATCATAGAACCACATACCCGCCTTTAAACAAGCTAAGAGTGCTTGTCCAGCTTCGGTTAGCAGGGAAAAAGGGAAGATGGATGTATATAAGAAACGAAAAACATGAGTTCATTCCTGAGATTAGTTGTGGGTTGTGTTCTCTGGGGGAGAGGGATGACGTGACCCTTCTAATAGACTACCCCATCTATGTCATGATTAGAGACAAATACCTGGCTGGCTATTTGGGAGATGTTCCGGTAGATGTCTCTCAGCAACAGGCACATCTCCACAACTTACTATTAGTTTCAGATGAACAGAAGCTTCATCATATTTATTTGTTTGTCCTAACAAGCTTCAAGTTAAGAAAATCTATAAAAGACTAAAGTTACCTGTGGCTTTATTTTAATTTAACATTTTTATTAATATATACAGTGTAAACTCTATTTAACGCCACTCGATTTAACGACAAACTCGCAAAACATCGATATTACTTGGTTGGTTTACCTTGTTGCCCATACAATGATACACTCTATGTAGCATCACACCCACTCTAAATAACGACAACAATACGTCATTACTAAGCAATAAACAGTACTTTCAAGTTGCCGAAATTAATAACAACTGCAGAGATTCTAAGAAATTCATTCTTTTGTTTGTTGTGATTACCTTGCATGGCATGTTGATGCCACAGTATCCCAAGATATGAATAAAAAACATAAGAAAATACAATTAAAATACTGGAGCAGCAAAAAACGTCAGACGAAGATAACAGACTATACGCAGTAAGCGTAGTTATTTGTATCAATATTAATGTTTGTTGTTTGTAAATTTTATACTTTATTATTAAATACATATTATAATAGTAAAATACTATTAAATGTAATGTAATATGTATTGATTTTTCTTCTCTTCATTTAACGACAACTCTCAATAACGCCATAAAATGCGCAGTCCCTTAAGTGTCCCTATATAGAGTTTACACTGTAATTATATTTTATTTTTATAGTATGAAGAAATCATTGTTTTGCTAGTTATTATTATCTGCTTTGTTTTATTTTATTTTATTTTATTCCTTATTATTCAGAAATTGTTGTATTTATGTTTATATGTCGAACTAAGATAATTCTTTATAAGCAGTAAAGTTATTAGTTCATTCACATTTTTTTTTTTTAAATGTTTGGAATCAAAACGTCGGAAAATACGAAATTCCGTCGAAAACTGCGCATCGAATTTCTGGCCGATTTCAAAACTTCCCTTTTACTTCGTATAGCTGGGGAGTAATATAAATAGAGAGATGGATCGATTCACATTAATATCGATAAGATATACAGAAACTGGAATATTTAAACATAATACAAGAAGGTATGTTCTAATGAATTAATTCTATATAAAATTAAATTTGATACGTCTATGTTTGCCCCCTGGGGAGGACATTTTGGCCAATATAAGACAGAGTGGATCCTATCAAAGAATATTTGGAGGCTTTTATTATATAACCCCTGGCAAACTCTATTTTCAAGACCTCGTTTATCTGAGTGATCCTAATGTCCCTAGGGATCAGCCTCAGAGATATGGTATTCGAAACCATGGAATCCTTGAATATCCACGGCATTGGCGTGACCCAAGCTTCTCTGGAATTTATACTTCCCCAGTTATACCAAGTACCTATATAAGAAGTGATGTAATCGGTCAAAAATTCGATTCGAAGTTTTCAACGGAATTATATTATTTCCGACCTCTAGACTCCAAATATGAAAAAAAACAAAAAAAACTGTATGTCTGTGAACACAATAACTGCCGATAGAATGAATATATCGATACGAAATTTTATATGTGTGATCAAAACCCTCTATAACCCATCGATTTTCAGTCAAATCGGACAGGGCCCGTAAGCTGCGGATAAAGGAATGGGGGGAGGGATTAGGGGAGAAACTTAAAACAAAAACTCTGATAACTGTCGTTGTAATAAATGAATTTCATATGTGTATCCACAACCCTATTAGAACGACACCGAAAAATTTTCAATGGAATCAGCCGAAGGAGAGAGGAGATCAGAGGGGATCATCTCAAAAATCCCAATAACTGTCAGCGTAATGAATGTACTGACACAAAATTTAGTTTGAGTTTTAGCCCAAACTTTCGATTGGCTTTGGAGGGAGAGCGAAAACATAATTGCTTCATTCTTGTTGGGGAAGTACATAGCCGGTGATTCATCGATTTTTTTAAAATTTATTTATATTTTTTATTAATTTTTTTCTTACTACCCAGAACTGGAATAAGCTCTGAATAAAAGAAAAAAAAAGTAATATTGGAGTTGAAACGGAATGTATATGCCCTGTAATAACATTCTGGTTAAACTACTGAAATAGCTTGCCGCAGCTAACGTTGCCAGTTCTCTCGGAAAATATTTTGTTTTCTCAATCCCCTAATTTTCGCAATGTTGGAAAGAAAAAAGAAAAAAAAAACTCTAGTAATGTTGCTTATAATCGAGTTTTATTCTTTAGTTGCAGTTGTTTTTCTCCCACTATATTTAAAAACTTATTTTCGTATAGGTTAAGTAATGGTCCAGAGCCTGTGTGATGTCACATACTTGTTAAAGATCCAATTACCGTAAGTAACTAAGGATTAGTTAGGCTGAGCTGGCAAAATTTAGGACTTCAACAGCAGAGTAAGGCTCAAAGTCCACCAGAGTGACGAAAGAGTGCTCTGGTGGTAGGCGATTTAACCTCGATGTCAAAACTCAGGCATGCGTCACAATTACTAACATATATTTTTTATTTTCAGGACAACTCCATTATAAATTGTTCTGTTGTTGTCTAGACCCGATACATTTATCATTTGATAAGAATCAAGGCGATACATTCATTACATCGGCAGTTACTAGGATTTTTGAGTTGAGCTCCCTCCGATTCTCGCCTTCAATTTGACGGATTTCGCTGAAAATTAATTGGTGTCACCTTTATAGAGCATTGAAATTACACATGAAATTTTGGGTCAATACATTCGTTGCATCGGCAGTTACTAGGTTTTTCAAGTTGAGCTCCCTCTGATTTCCGCCTCTACTTTGACTGATTTCGCTGAAAATTAATAGGTGTCGTCTTTATAGAGCATTGAAATTACATATGAAATTTCGGGTCAATATATTCATTGCATCGGCAGTTACTAGGATTTTTGAGTTGAGCTCCCTCTGATTCCCGCCTTTACTTTGACGGATTTCACTGAAAATTAATAGGTGTCGTCTTTATAGAGCATTGAAATTACATATGCAATTTCGGGTCAATATATTCATTGCATCGGCAGTTACTAGGATTTTTGAGTTGAGCTCCCTCTGATTCCCGCCTTTACTTTGACGGATTTCACTGACAATTAATAGGTGTCGTCTTTATAGAGCATTGAAATTACATATGCAATTTCGGGTCAATATATTCATTGCATCGGCAGTTACTAGGATTTTTGAGTTGAGCTCCCTCTGATTCCCGCCTTTACTTTGACGGATTTCACTGAAAATTAATAGGTGTCGTCTTTATAGAGCATTGAAATTACATATGCAATTTCGGCAGTTCATTACAACGGCAGTTATTAGAGTTTTTTGTGTAAAGCCTCCCCTCCCTTCCCTGTGGAATATTGGGAATATACATTTTCATGTCGTTATATTCAGGTTAAGTTTTATGACTCATGCCCGGGCTTTAACTACAAGGTCATATCACCTACTACCAGAGCGCTCTTTCGTCACTCTCTCTGGTGGACATGATACTGTGGGAGTCCTAACTTTTTATTCCCCTAGGATAGGGATCTTTAACGAGTACTTGACATCGTACAAGTTCGGGACCATCAATTAAGTTTATTTTACCTCCCAGATAAAATAAACTAAGGGCCTCGGTCGGGTTTCGAACCCACGATCTTGAGCTCAGAAGACAAGCACGCATACCACTGAGCTACCGGCGTTATATTCATTCTATCGGGATTTATCTTGTTTACGGACACACACATAGTCAACATTTTTTTTCTTCAATTTTTGAAATTAGGATTGTCGAAATTCTGACCGATTACATAACATCCCCTATACTTTGTACAATTGGGGATGTAAAAGAATCGATTTAAGCTAAAAATATAAATACATTTAAATATTTATTTGACAAGAAATAAATTTAGTATAAATATTTATTTAAATTGTGGCCGTCATTTTAAAGAATTCAAATCCATTCATGTATTGAACAGTAGTTGCTATTTGACAGATATTTATTCTGAATGTCAGAGTGGAATGACATTCTGACGTTTGTCACTGTGTCGGTTGGATATTTCTTGACATATTTGTTGGAGCCTCTACTAGCCAAGTTTTCATAATTAAAAATAGCTACTTTCAAAATGGCCAATGAGCAACCAAAAATTTAAAAAATATATTATTTTCAGTGAATTAGGCAGACATATGAGCGTCGCACAGTGTGAAATTTATGAGATTTGATTTTCAAGAATTCGAGCCCCCGCTCAATTTTTGATCAATTTGGATGAAACTAGGTGCAACATATTTGTGAAAGCTGGTTTTTTATCAGGTAACTGCGGGTTTCACAATCAAGGTATTATATGCCAATTGACAGCTGCAAAAAATTTTAATTTTTTTTGTTCAAGTTTTTATTAACGGATTTTTACAACTTAAATGAATGTTTTTTGGGTCACTGATTACGAATTCAATATTTATTTTAGCCAAAAGTGGTCCTAATGTTATCATTTTGGCCTAAAGTTGTCCAAATTCAATATATTGGCTATTTTTGCCACTTTTGATGGTTTTAATGGATTCATTGATTGTGAAACCCACAGTTACCTGATAAAAAGCCAGCTTTCACAAATATTTTGCACCTAGTTTCATCCAAATTGATCAAAAATTGAGCGGAGGCTAGAATTTTGAAAATCAAAACTCATAAATTTCACACTGTGCGTCGTAAGCTTCATGATTTTAACGATACAGTTATGTGGAACAACGCTGCTGTGCTCATTGCTTATGGGAACGCAAAACTAAGACACAACGGCATTTTTAGTATATTTTTTACCTTCTTAAATCTTAGTATAAGGAAGTATTGTTATCGAGGTCGAGTTTTCAATGGAACTTCACATTAAAAGCTGAGGGTGCCGGTAGCTCAGTGGTATGCGTGCTTGTCTTCTGAGCTCAAGATCGTGGGTTAGAAACCCGGCCTTCGGGTGCGAAAAGTTTATTTTATCTGGGAGGTAAAATAAACTTAAGAACGCTGTCCTTCGGATGGGACGTTAAGCGATAGTCCCGAGCCTGTACGATGTCAGGTACATCGGCATGTTGACATCCTGCGAAAAAATGTCAGGTACTCGTTAAAGACCCCTACCCTAGGTGAATAAAAATTTAGGGTAGGCAAAATTTAGGACTCCCACAGTAGAGTCGGGCTCATGTCCACCAGAGTGACGAAGGAGCGCTCTGGTAGTAGGCGATATGACCTCGTAGTTAAAGCCCTAACATTAAAAGCTCCCCTGAACACGATTTGATCATTGTGTGTGTGTGTGTGACAGTAATTTTGTGAGAGGCCTAGCTTAGAAAATATTGTAGCAATGAATTTGGAATTTAGGATGAAGATGTCATAACTGTTAATTCAGATCTTATCAATCAGATTTTGGACGAAATCAGTCTTATTTTAAATTGTTTTTAATGAGACAGAATGTGCAAAAACATCTCTGTTCGAAATTCATTGGAACGCACATAAAACGCTCATTGGAAATTTCATGAGCAACAAATTTGTAAAGATCAATTTTCCGACATAAATAATTTTTTTGAATACAATAAGGAATGATACCAACTCTCATCCCGTGACATTTTCGCACGAGTTGAGAACCAATAGAAAAACTTCCCCAATCGAACGTGATTTTCCGTGATGGTAGTGCAACTTTACTTTACTAGGTGGAACTACCATCACGCCACTATCCCCAAACCTTTTAGGCCCCTGGCGAGCGCGGGTGCTGTCCGGGGCTGTTGAGCGGTTGGGAATCCATGCTGACGGCTGACCCTACCCCTGATCGGCTCCCGCTCCCTCAGCAGCTCTGGGTTAAGGGGCCGCTAGTTGGAATCTTTTGATACAATTGGTCCAACTAGTGTGCCCTGCCCAGTTCGCTTGGGGTTCGACATATATCCAAGAAAAAATAGAAACAGAGTGCAGAGGACAGAGCCAGTGGAAGAAAACCAGTCTATCTATCCAGCTGAAGCCGAGGGAGTCACCTCAACATCCCCCCCACACCTTCCGGAGTATTTTTGGGTGGCCGGCTTCATTAATCTACCCTTCTACATCAGGAACCATAACAAAAAATAGTGTCCAAGCGGAAAATATCTCTTGAACTAAACAATTAATGAAAACAGCTCAGAAGGCAAACCCGCTACTACTGAGCTATTGGCGCCCTCTACATCCAGTTGAAAGATGTATAAAAAAACAGTGTTCGGATCAGTCAGTGTCTGCACACTAATGTTCAGAACAATCCAATCTATCCCCAAAGTAAACAGTATTCTAAGTGGGGATATCAGTGGGGTAAGGTGTAACTATCGTTCAGTCGTTTTCGCGAATTGACCAGACAGCACACAAACAGAAAGGTCAGAAAATTCATCGGTAAATCACCGGCAATGTACTTCCCCTACTCAAATAATTAAATTAAGTTTTCGCTCTCCCTCCTAAGCCAATTGAATATTTGGGCTAAAACTCAATATTCTTCTGTTTAATAGGTGTCGTCCTTAGAAGGTTCTGATTACACATATAAAATTTCGTGTAGATTCTGCCAAACAGACACTTAAAAACAGAAATGTTTTTTTGTTTTCATATTTGGAATGAAGGGGTTTGTAAAAAGATAAATTCCGGAGAAAAGGTAACATCGAATTTCAGATCGATCATATAACTCCCCCTATAATCCATATATCTGCTGAAGTAAAACATCTTACTAGGGGATGATACAGAGTCAAATGAGGCAAAAATCTCAAGTTTCGTTTTTTTTTTTTTTTTTTCGTTGATATCAATAATCTTGTCTACACATTATGTTCGTTTTGTTACTGTGTACAATCTGCAATAAAAACGAATTGGAAGACTTATACCACCTGTTAATATCCTGTCCGATCTACTCCCCCATTAGAAGCCACTTCCTGCCTCAGAGTATCAACATAGACCGATCCAACTTTCATACATTACTCCTGGCCCATAATAAGAATGATATCTCAAACATTTTTTATTATTTAATCAGCGCTCTGAAACTTAGATCATTCATTGTTAACGAATAATGTATTCAACTTCCATATTATATTGATATTCAACACCTACATCCCCACTCCATATTTACTGTCTTTGTTACATTATTATTATTATTTTGTAATTACTTATTTTATTTATACTTTTTTTATTTATTTATGTTATTTACTTATTTTGTTAAAGGTTCCTTTATGTATGTCATTATTGTTTTATATGTGTATTCCTTTATATGTGTCATTATTGTTTTATATGTGTATTCCTTTATATGTGTCATTATTGTTTTATATGTGTATTCCTTTATATGTGTCATTATTGTTTTATATGTGTCATTATTGTTTTATATGTGTATTCCTTTATATGTGTCATTATTGTTTTATATGTGTATTCCTTTATATGTGTCATTATTGTTTTATATGTGTATTCCTTTATATGTGTCATTATTGTTTTATATGTGTATTCCTTTATATGTGTCATTATTGTTTTATATGTGTATTCCTTTATATGTGTCATTATTGTTTTATATGTGTATTCCTTTATATATGTCATTATTGTTTTATATGTGTATTCCTTTATATGTGTCATTATTATGTCAATATTGTAAAAGTAATGGTCACTGAGTCAATACAATTATTGTATTGATCTCTTTAAACAATAAAAAATATTATTATTATTATATTCGTTTTGTTGGAGAGAGTAAAAATATTAGATAAAATGATAAAAAAAATTTGGTTATGTAAATTTGAGTTTATGCGCGATATCGCTAAGTCGCTGTTGTTTATAATTATTTCAGAAATCCTTTTAAGCCCTTGTAACTTTACACTTGCGGGAGCGGGAATTAACGAAGTCCACCCTCGACTTTGTCCCCCTCCTTTCATAGTATACATTATCTTAGAAGACAAACTTAAAATTTACTTGAAATAAGAGTGCCATTAAGATACTTGATAAGTAGGACATTTAACTTTTTGGGCTTTAGGATATGTAGCAAAAAGAAGTTGTCGAATCACCGGCTATATTCCCCAGCGTGAATTCATCAGTTAAGTTTTCGCTCTCCCTCCAAAACCGATCGACCGTTTGGGCTAAAGCTCAATATTTAACTTACATAGTGGTCTGAATTCTCACACTAAATTGTGTATCGATACATTTATTACACCGTCAGTTATTACAGTTCTTGTCTTAGGCTTCCCCACTATTCTCTCTTTCCCTTCGACCGATTTCGCGAAAAATTGATAGCTACCATCTTTAAAGGGGTTTTGAATTTAAATATAAAATTTCAGGTCTTCATAACATCGGCAGTTATTGGGATTTTTGAGTTCTTCGGCTAATTCTACTGAAAACTGATGATATTTAACATTTTTGCAGAGAGATTGTGAAACACTTAATAAATTATAAAGAAAACACGAATGTTTTTCAATATTGTCTATTTCACATGATATATAAAATATATGGGAGTACTTTCGGTATTGCTACCACGACTTAACAAATACTGATGTCCACTCCTTTAATAGTATACATTATCTTAGAAGGCAAACTTAAAATTTACTTGAAATAAGAGTGCCATTAAGATACAATAGTATTTGTTAAGTCTTGGCTGAAGATGGTAGCAATACCGAAAGTACTCCCATATATTTTATATATCTTGTGAAATAGACAATATTAAAAAACATTCCTGTTTTCTTTATAATTTGAAAACTAATATATGATGTTCTTATAGAGCTTCGAATATTCATATTAAATTTCGAGTCAATACATTCATTACAACGGCAGTTATAAGTGTTTTTGTATCAAGCCTGCCTCTAATCCCCACTCCCTTTGACAGATTTGTCTGAAAATCATTCAAACATTCACTCTATCAGGAGTTATTGTGTTCATAGGAACACACACAAATTTTTGTCATTTCAACTTTGGAATCGGGAGATATAGAAACATCAAATTCCGTTTAAAACTCCGAATCGAATTTCTGACCTGTACTATGGGGAAGTAAAAGAAGTGTGATCATCTCACATTGAAAGGTGCCGTAGATAAACAATAGATTATTATCTTACAGGAGGGGGACACATTTGGCTGTTTTTTCGAACGTCCCAACGTGAGCTGTATTGATTTTAAAATATTGAAAAAATATATATATTCTCGTTAAGTAGTCTCAGAACTCTTCGATTTGATATACTACGCGAGATGCTTGTTTTCGTACCGGTAACTAGGCTCGGTTTGCAACTGACATTATATTATTATATAAGGCTGCCTCACACATGAACGAAACCATAAATTTATTATATAATCGGTTTAAAATCTGATATGGAGTTTTCAATGGAATTCCATGTTTTCCGACCTCCTTCCCAAAAATAAAAATAAAAAGTCTGTGTGTCTGTGAACACGATATCTCCCGATAGAAAGAATATATCGACACGAAATTTCATATGTGTGGCCAAAACCCTATAAAGTCAACACATACCGATTTTCAACCAAATCGGCGAAAGGGGAGGGGGGATCATAGGGAACAACTGGGCTGATGAAACAGTAGGGTAACAGTCTGTCGAGTGGAGTGAGAGACTTATAGGAAGACGAGAACTATCTCATAGGAGCCAGCCTTAGGGATCAGAGGTTTGTTGAGTTAGGAGGTAATGGAAAAGTAGGGACTTAAATGAAAGGAGAGTAGGAGCATGGCGGATATGGAGAGAGGGAGAGAGTTCCAGAGGACATTAGCCTGGACAAGGAAGGAGTTGTGGTAGGTTGTTGTCCTGAGGGAAGGGAGGTAAAGATCAGAGGGACGGGATCTGGAGAGGGAGAGAGTTCCAGAGGGAGTTAGCCTGGATAAGGAAGGCATTGTTTGGTTGTTGTTCTATGGCAAGGGAGGTAAAGGTCAGAGAGCCGGGGTCTGGTGACATTCTGGTGGATATGGGAGTTAAATTGGAGCATTTGGAAGATGTAGGAGGGCTTTTGGGAAGATACGATTTGATAGAGGAAGGAGCCTAGGAAATATTGTCGACGAGGGGATGGGAAGAGCCATTTTAGGTCGATATAGGAACTAGTAATAGAAGAGAGTCTGGGGAGCCCGAAAATGAATCTTAGAAAGGAATTCATGACTCGCTCGGAATCCATTAAACAACTCGTCACAATGATAATGTTATCATTAACCCTATAATATCTTAAGGTAATTTTGATTACGCTATGTGTTAATGATAATATTATCATTGTGACCAGTCGCTTAATGGATTGCTCCAAGACAGAGAGGTAGTTGAGTTTTCGGCTCCTCCTTACTTACCTAACGAATAAACTTTGAAAGAGCGAATGTCTGCTTTCATCTACTTCGCCCAACATGTCCTGCTCTGCTGCTCCATCTCCATGCAAATATGAAAGTTAGTTAGGGCACAAATAGTTTATTGAAGTATTAACAAATCTCTTAAGTACTTTTACTTCCCAAACTATACGGATATAGGGGAAGTTATGTAATCGGTCAAAAATTCGAAGTGGAGTTTTCAACGAAATTTCATGTTTTCCGATCTCCAAATTCAAAAAAAAAAAGCTGTCTGTCTGTGAACATGATAACTCGTGATAGTAATGAAAGCTTCGACAAAAAATTTTATATATGAAACCTGAACCCTCTAACGACGACACCAATTGCTTTTCAGCCAAATCGACCTAACGGAAGGTGAGGGGATTAAGGGGGAGGCTTAATGAAAAACTCTAATTATTAACGTTGTAAAGAATTTATCGACACAAAATTTCATATGTGAATTCAAAACCCCATAAAGACAGCACTTATTAATTTTCAGCGAAATCGGCAGGAGGGGAAGGAAGGCTCAGAGGGGGCTCAACTAAAAAAACAATAACTGCCGATGCAATGAATTTATTGCGAAAAATTAATGATTAATTCGTTCTGGGGAAGTACAATGCCGGTGATTCATCGACGACATTGTTATTATCCGAAAAGAGGACTGCCTCCTTCTATATTATTATATGTTATTGTGACTCATGCGCGGGGCTTAACTACAAGGTCATATCGCCTACTATCAGAGCGTTCTTTCACCGCTCTGGTGGACATGAGCTCGACTCTACTGTGGATATCCTAAATTTCGCATATCCAGGTTTATTCACCTAGGGTAGGGGTCCTTGTCAGAAGTACCTGATAGTACCGGGTTTTGAACTCAGTTTTCTGAGCTACCGGCGCCATCAACCAGAACAATTTAACACAGAAACAAAAGACGTCACCCGTACACTGTATGACCAGTATTCCATTAGTCTCTACACTGTACGTGTTGGATGTGCCATTGATGATGACGCCGTTGAGTTGAAAACCTATTCTGGTCACAAATACAACAGTGGGAAGACAACGTCTTTGTTTCTATGAAAAAACTGATCCCACAACATCTTACTATCACGTGAGAACAATTTAAATTCAGAACCTTGTGAATAAGGACAGATAGATGCCAGCCATGCGGACAGGCAATCTGATTACCTGATGGATGAGCAGTCTGAGGTGAGACTCTGGAAGCGGCAAAGAAACATCGAGTCAAAACCAAATTGTAAAGCCTCCGAGATTCGGCAAACTTCTACGACCCCTGAAAAAAAAAAAAAAAAATTAATTAGGAAAATTTATTTTACAAAATTTTTTAATCAAGATTTTAGAGATAGATTTGAAGGCGCCTCATTGACAACTACCAAAATTGGGCGCCAGATTTCCAGAATGTCCCAAAATCTCGAGTTGGGAATGCATATAAAAAAAAAATATATATATAAATATATGTACCAGAAAAATATGTGGTGGGTATGAGCCCGACTTTACGGTCCTAAATTTTGCTTACACAGGTTTACTTACCAAAGGTAGGGGTTTTTAACGATACTTGACTTCGTACAGGCTCGGGACCATCGCTTAACGTCCCATCCGAACGACGGCGCGCTCAAGGTTTATACTGATCTCGATACGAATCTATTTCGAAAGTTTACAAAAGAAAACTGTCACATATTGAGTTGCACCATTGTTTTCATTAGTTCCAACAGTTTTCTTCAAAGTTCCTTTCATATTACGTACCCTGATTGCATTGTCAAGTAAGATTGGACGAGACTGTTAAAGCTCTTGGGACTTGGTACCTCAATAATAACCTGAATATTTCTCTAGATAAGACCCGCCCCAGTTCCTGTTTTCACTCAAAAAAGATGGCTACCGACTGGGATGAAAATTGGTTACTAAGGTTACTCAGCTTAAGCACGCCGTCCTTCGGATGGGATATTAAGCGATGGTACCGAGCCTGTACAATGTCAGGCAGTCGTTAAGGACCCCAGCGCTAGGTGAATAAAAATTTAGGATTCCTAAAGTAGAGTCGGGCTCATGTCCACCAGAGTGACGAAAGTGTGCTCTGGTAGTAGGCGATATGACCTCGTAGTGAAAGCCCGGCCATGAGTCATAATAACTAACTATGTTAAAGAGCTCCCCTCAACCTTCGTCGGTGAATCACCGGCAATGTACTTCCCCAGTATGAATTAAGTTCTCTCCCACTAAAACTAATCTAGCGTTTGGATTACATTAGCAGTTCATTAGAGGTTTTGAGTCGAGCCCTCTGATCTTCCTCTTCCCTATAGCCTATTTTGCGGAAAATTAATATCTGCCGTCCTTATAGGGTTTTGGATTTAAATATAAAATTTCACGTCGAAAAATTCAGTTCATCGGCAGTTATTGGATTTTTTTGCATCAAGCCCCCTCTTCTGATCTTCCCCATTCCGTTGGGACGACGAAAACTAATAGGTGCCGTCCTGATGGCGTTTTGAATTTCCACATGAAATGTCACTACAATGGCAGTTATAACAGTTTTCCTGGTCCTCCCTTTCTTTTGGCCGAATTGGTTGAAAATCAATAGGTATCTTCCTTTTGGGGTTCTGGATAAAAATAGTTAATTAGTTATTATGACTCATGCCCGGGCTTTAACGACAAGGTCATATCACCTACTACAAGAGCGCTCTTTGGTGCGACTCACACTGGTAGTCATGATCCTGACTCTACTATGGGAGTTCTAAATTTTGTCTACCCTAAAGTTTTATTCACCTAGGACGCTTAACGTCCCATTCGAAGGACGGCGTGCTAACTCCCAGATAAAATAAACTAAGGGCCTCGGCCGGCTTTTGGACCCACGACTTTGAGCTCAGTAAGCAAATACGCATACCATTGAGCTACCAGCGCCCGCTGGATATACATATAAAATTTCGTATCCATACATTAATTTTACAGGGAATTTACGTTTTCACAAACACATTTTTTTTTTTTTCATTTTCAGAAATGTATTCTATACACTTCGAGCGTAATAACAGTGTGACTTGGATATTACGATATAATGGGAGTTATTACTTGTAGGACCTTCTAAAAACTATAATTCCTATAAAATTCCATAGTTGGTTTAGTACAAAACGGGGGGCCATCTTGTAAATAGCGACCCCCCTCAGAGGTTCAATATCGACCAAATTGAGGATCTCTTCTCAGAAATGTATGTGTGAGCACCCATGTAATATCCACGCACTCGGATCCACACAACTTCAGACAAAGCCTGCGAGTTATTATTCCAATTAAATTAGAAAATCTACTTAATTTAGGTGTGTTGGGCTTTCAGAAGCTGTAGAAAAGACATGGTCCCTTCTATATGATCCTGGATTACTTTAAATTCCACAAATTCCAAGATTGAAATTCCTCCAGATCCCTTTAGAGATATTTATTGGCTCCGTAAGTTCTTTGTGAAGTCTAGCCCTCACCTCACCACGTTCTGCAATATATGAGATTGCCAATAAAGGAGTCTAGACTCACAAATTCTTCAGTGTTCCACCATAAGTTCATTGTGGTTCAAATACTCATTAATATATTTTTATCATGCATCTATTTATTTTTTATCTTATCTTATTTTATTTTTCTTCTCTCTCCTTACACTTCTCTACCTAGCCCCTACTGTCTAAAATTAATTTTATTTTAAACCTTGTCTGGGCATCCTTCCTTCTCTTTTATAATCAACCATCATAGTACTATGCTCTGTCGATTTATATTATACATTTTATTTTTTTTCATAGTTATATAGATTTTCTTTTTTTCTTATTCAATTTTATTTATATAGATACTTTTATTTATTTTTTTTCATCATAATTAAGCTGTTAATTTTATGTTTTTTCCTGTTAATCTATAGCTTATCTATATTTTTAATTGTATAGTTTTTCTCCAATGTAGCACTAATTTTTATTTACATATGTTTTTATTTCTTTGTACTGATACTATATTTCATTGTTCATTTTTTTTACTCTGTATGTATTTATTCTTAGGGGACCTTGGTCCCAGAATAATAAAATTTCTTTTCATTTCATTTTTCACAAGTGGGAATCAATATGACAATTATATTAAAATTAACAAGTTGTAAGGGAATGGGCAATCCTTAGGACGTAATCAACTAAGTATTTACTCTCCCTCTGAAACCTATTTGTACGGTAAATTTACCGACATATTAATGTATACACACAAACGTTTGTATATGTACCCCAGAACCCATAGACGACATATATTATTTTTCAGTGGAATAGTCCGAATTAATATTTTATTATTATTATTTAAGATTGTAATTGCATCAAAGCAATTAAAATATAAATTTTGATTGGAGTTAATAGATACCCAGGAACGGGCTTAGAAGAAAGAACAACCCAGGATAGGAGGATCAGAAGAAACAGGGACATCTTCTGCCAAAATGACTGCAATAGGAAACCCCAACCCCGGAACTCCCCCCACCCCTCAGCCGATATCGCTGAAATTTGACTGGTTATGTCCTCAGTGGATTTTAATGTTCGTATTTACTAGCTGTGGTTTCCGCCGTTCAAAGGCGTGGTGCCCAGGGGTTCTAGCTGGAGTGTCTTTCGCTGCAAAGCAGATACTATCTGGGGTGTCTGCAGTTGAAGGACTATAAGCCTTTTTCCGTATGAATAATTAAAAATTATAACATCATGAATGCACTGATGAAGAATTGAATAGGATTCGAATGAAAGATATTAGGAGAAACGTCGAAGTTCCCCGGGCAACGCCGGGTATTACTGCTAGTATAAAAATAAAATGTTGTCTCGATAAATCGTGATAGAATGAATGTTTCGACAAGAAATTTTATACATGAAAACTGAACACTCTAACGACGACACCTATTGCTTTTCAGCCAAATCGACCTAAGGGAAGGTTGGGGGATTAAGGGGGAGGCTTAATTGGAAAACTCTAATAATTACCGTTGTAATGTACTTATCGATACAAAATTCCATATGAAAAACCCAGGAGAGGACGCTCAGGTCACGAGGAAAACCACAGCTGAGATGGTCTGACCTGGTGAAGAAGGTTGCTGTGGAAACCATGTGGTGACGTGGCGTCCCCCATGGCGAGGTTCCGGAGATGATCGCTGGGGGCAGAAAACATAGATGCCCCCGAAAGTTCTCTCGGGAAACGCCAACAAGGTGGGTTGGAGGACCCAACCGATCGCACCGGCGAATGACGGTGTCCTACAACCGGCCGTAGCACCATGAATATAGTTATTAAATAAATACAAAATATAAAATATCTATTTCCCCTCTTCGCGGTGGAGGAGACTCGTGTGGGCAGCTAAGGATCTGCAGAGACCCTTGCCAACGGAGTAAGAAATTTAGAGAGGATGGGTTTGCAGACCGAAAAGTCAATGTGAAAAAATAGTTTTAAAATAATTGGTAGAAATAGAGCTGCAGCTAAACATTACAGACACATTTTTTTAATTTTTTTTCCACCTCACCCCGAAAGTGTTTTGTATGAAAAAAAATAAATAATACACATTTACATACATTTGCACCATTATTTTAATTAATTGGAACTCAACTGTAAAAATTACATAAATAAATAGAAAAATAAATAAATAAAATAGAATAGAGTTACAAAAGTTGTAGGGATAATAAATCTTATGGAAGTCCAACTTAGAGAGATATAAAAAAAAAGGAGCTAGAAGTTACCCATGCTCTCCCCCTGTTTAGTTCGGTTTTATCTGGTAGCAAGTGGGCCACCAAACTTGCCCCCCCCCCCCCCCCCCCCCCCCCCCCAACCCCGCATTTAAAACACAAACTTTCACTTTCTGCTTGGAAAAAAATGTATAATGTATGAGTAAAAAAAAAAAAAGTTTCAGAAAAAACATACATTTACACTGCTTTCGAATCTAAGCAATTTGACCACTTCTAAACTCTAATCTAAAAAATTTTTATTATTTATATTTTTATACTAATTATTATTACTTCGCCAAGTATACGGGAAGTTATGTAATCGGTCCAAAATTCGATGTAGAGTTTTCAACGGAATTTCATGTTATCAACATCCTCATTCTGTGTGTGAACACGGTAACTACTACTCTGGAGAGCCAAAACGAGAAAACTGTAGGGGGGTTTAGAGGGGAGGCATAACACAAAAACTGAAATAACTGCCGATAGAATGGATGTATCGACACGAAATTTTATATGGGTGACCTGAACAAAATAATTATTTAATACCTACATTACTGGGTATAAGAATGTCACTTTTAGGATTACGCTGTACAAAGAGGCAAAAAGAAATAATTTTGAGAAGGGGAATGGGAGAGAGAGAATGATCTGTAAGCGTTGTTGGTATAAGGAAGTCCTGTAATGGCGACATTACAATAATGGTCCTAGTTAAGTCGAACAGCTAAGATAGTAGCTAAAATTGTTATTACTGATTTTGCTGAAAGTGGAGGGAACATGGAGTTAGTGGATATGATAAGTTATACAAAAATAAATGTAATACCATGGACCGTTAAAACCTTCTGGGCACAGATTAAATAGTCAGCAATAAAACAGTTTGTGACATTTGTATGCAACGTTTTTGAAAAAAAATATCAGACAAAGCGTTGGGGAGTTATCGTGCGAACGAACATATATATTCTGAATGCCATATCTAATGGACCTAGATGAACGTTTTATCGTGCGAACGAACATATATATTCTGAACGCCATATCTAATGGACCCAGACGAACGTTTTATCGTGCGAACGAACATATATATTCTGAATGCCATATCTAATGGACCTAGACGAACGTTTTATTGTGCGAACGAACATATATATTCTGAACGCCATACCTAATAGACCCAGACGAACGTTTTATCGTGCGAACAAACATATATATTCTGAACGCCATATCTAATGGACCCAGACGAACGTTTTATTGTGCGAACGAACATATATATTCTGAACGCCATATCTCGGCTTCTAATGGACCTAGACGAACGTTTTATCGTGCGAACGAACATATATATTCTGAATGCCACATCTCGGCGTCTAATGGGCCTAGATAAACGTTTTATCGTGCGAACGAACATATATATTCTGAATGCCATATCTCGGCGTCTAATGGACCTAGACGAACGTTTTATCGTGCGAACGAACATATATATTCTGAACGCCATATCTCGGCTTCTAATGGACCCAGACGAACGTTTTATCGTGCGAACGAACATATATATTCTGAACGCCATATCTCGGCTTCTTATGGACCTAGACGAACGTTTTATAGTTTTGTATAATCGTATTGAACGTACAACAGAGACGAATTGGAGCGTTTTAAAGTCATCCCTTCCGTTGGTACGATTTTTCTTGTTAATGTTTCATTTCATGTTCCCCCCCCTCTCCCCCCCCTTTAAAATAATTCCGGGAGACAGTGTTAAATAAATACAAATCCCCCCCCCCCCCCCCCCCCCCCCCCCCAATGTTGAAATTGTGCTGAAGCCAGCAAGTGATGCTAAGTCCTCCTGTCCCCCAGTCATTTGTCAATGTCATTTCTCCATTGTTAGATCCGTCTACCGTCATTTCTCATCTAGCTTTACTAACACCATCCGAATGTCTTCCATTTTGTGGACAGAATCCCCCCCCCCCCCCCCCCCCCCTCGTGCTCCTTTTGATACAATTTTTCATATAAATTGCTTATTATTTTCTTCCTTTGTGATTGAAATAGTAAAGAAATACAGTGAAAATAAAATAAAACAATACTTCTCAATAATTTAAAAAAAATACCTATAATATACTTAATATTATATAATATACAAACCACTTTTTTACAGATCACTTTGCCTCTCCCTACCAATTTTCAGATTCATTTCATACTGACATTACTGGGTGTATAAAAGTAATGAGTTGGGTGTCCTTTGTTTCATTGTATACAGTACGTCTGGGGGTGACTTTCTTATACCCAATAATACCAGTAATTTGAGAGGAGGGAGAGTGATTAATACAAATGTGGTTGGTATAAGAAATTCATGTCATGGCCTCATCAAATTTTTTTTTCTTTAATCCTTTCTAATAGAAAACTATCAATAATAAAAACATATTTTTAAAATTGTATCTATGTTTACAATTTAAACATTAATTTAGAGCGATATAACTTGGCTCATTTTTTTTTTATAAGAACCATTTTTTTATTAGGGCTAATTATTTTCGCATAAATCTAGAAAACATTTTAAAAAATGGGTTTCATCGGCGGCCTTCGAAACCACTTAAATAAAATGTGCTATTCAGTTTCTCTTCAACTTTTATTTTCGAAGGATTGTTGATTAGGTCATAAATATAAACGGTAGATTGCAAAATGTTCTAAGGCCCAGAAGTAACAAACATATACATGGCGAAAATGGTCAAAAAGTCTAGGATTTTGCAAGATTACAATACTTTGCTGTATAAGAAAGTGAAAATAAATAAAAACTTACATTGATAATTCTCGGGTATTTGGGCAAAGGAGCTTAAGTCAGAAAATCTGAATTTTAGGAGGGGAATTTCTGAAGGTTTGAAAAATTTCTGCAAATCAGGTAAAACACATTTCTATTACTTGAAATATTATTTAAATAAAAGTATTAAATATAAACAAAATAAATATTCCAACATTGAGTTGCATTTGGTAAAAATATTTAAATGCACTTAAGTCCTTTGGATCACAAGTCTTATTCTGACTTGAGCCTTTTTAAGTCATTTCGTACTAAAAAACATAGAGTAACAATCAATTTATTTATTGAAAAACTTAAACTCTTGCTGAAAATCTGAAGAAATACTAAAGATTGTTATGATAAGAAAGGTGTTAATCAGAGTAAATGTACCCTATTGAAGCATTCCTAGGTCTGGAGGTCTTAAGGTCCTCTTGATCTTCAGGAGATCAGGTTCAGAATGTCCGACCATGGTAAAAATGATTTATGTTGACTTGAGTCCTTTTGATCTTTAAGATTCAACACATAAGTATAGTTTAGGGCGTTTGTATCTTCTCAAATAATAAATTAAATAAGCTTCCAAGACTTAAGGCGTTTTTACCAATGAAAAGAGCGATTTTTTTTGATCTAGAAGGAATCAAAACCTTACTTCCGTAAAATTCGGACTTAAGCCCTCTTGCCCAGACACCAGAGTATTAATCTAGCAATCACCCTACATATTCCTCTGACATGTTTTAAAATACATAACATATATAAACTTTTTTTAAGGATATTAAATAATACATTCAAATAATTTACCTGCACAAATTGTTGACATGGAAAACAGAAAAACCAGTAGAAAAATGAAAGTCATGGCAGCACCTGATGACACCAACACGTAACTGAAATTTGTTATCAAATTAACAAAGGATAATAAACAATAATTAGTTATGTTGGAAATCTAACCAAAGGGGTTAGACAGCATGTTTTGTTTTCATGTTAAAGTGTGGACTGAGATAAGTTGTTGCTAAGGGACAGTCTCCATGGTAACAGACCACCAGACCAGTTCCTATATTCACCGCAAGGGCGCCGGTAGCTCAGTGGTTTACACTACGTTCGAAACCCGGCCGAGGCCTTTAGTTTATTCTATCTGGGAAGTAAAAGCGCTCTGGTAGTAGGTGATATGACCTTGTAATTTTTTCTTCTGATAAAATGCGCTCTTTCGTCACTCTGGTGGACATGAGCTCGACTCTACTATGGGAGTCCTAAAATTTGCCTACCCTACATTTTTATTCATTTAGGGCAGGGGTCTTTAACGAGTACCTGACATTGTAGCTATTCTACTAAACTTTTTTTTTTCCATTTTATTAGATTTTTGACAACTCAAATATTTGTAAATGTAATGTTAAGATAGGATTCCCCCCTCCCCTTATTCTGGGTCTTCTCCAGGGTGTCACACAAGTGCCTTAGGTGATCTCAAGTAACAGGTTTTTTTTTTTTTTTAATTTTTTTTATTGGCCTTATGATCAAGTTACCTTGTTAGGTACATAAATAAACAATTTCTTCGGTGTTTTAATTGTTGTACTTTCACATTGAGGCACTACACAGTAATTGTAAAACTTGAAATTCATTATAATCGAGTAATATTCAAAACACTAGTTGAACACTGAACCACACCACACAGCTGTTTGTTTCGCAAGGCGTGACGTCACTCGAGAGACGCCATGACAGTACAGTGCGTTTTGGCAAGAAAATTAAAAAGGGTATACAAAAATGCAAAATACATAATGTAAATATTTGTTTTTGTTGAAATATTTATATTTTGGGTAAAATAGACGTTAAGGTAATATATCAACCAGTTTTTCAAAAATTCTCAACTAGCCCATTGTATAAATATAACAAGCTAGCAGAGTTAAATGTCACTTTTGAACTTTATAATGACGATGGCGTAAGCCGAAACCGATACACATTATGCATAAATTTTTATGGAATTACGACAATATAAAAGCTAAGCAATTTTTTTGTTTATATTTATTATTTTTCAACCAAATCGAAGGACAATTGTCGCTCTAGTTTGACATGATCCCGACTCTCCCAAGGGAGCCCTAAACCTAATCTGGCCAGATGAAGTTGGGATAGAGGGTTTTCAACGAGTACGCAATATCTGAACGACCGTCATGACGGTACACAACGCACTGTATTAAAGTACAAATGAGATCTCAAAATGAGCTAAACAAAAGTATTCTTCATCTGAGTTTAATTTTTTCATGAATTTCTGAACAGGTTGAGAGTGTTTCATACTATTTTTTTCTCTTTTCTACTTCTCCAATTATACGGAATTTCATGTTTTCCGACCCCCCCCCCCCCCCTCACTCTAAAAAATATCTCAGTGATTGACCGTACTTTTCTAGTGTGAATTAATCAACTAGGGCTGTAAAACTATAGATGGCGATATCGATATTATCGATGGGTTTAAAATATAGATACCATATAGTATTTGAAACTATCGATATTAATGATCGTTATAATGAATGTATTCACATGAAATGTTATATGTAAATTCATAAGGACGACAACTATTAATTTTAATTGGCTGGAGGAAGAGCGAAAAATGAATTGATTAATTCATGAAGACAACTGCCGATGATTCATCGACATTTTTTTTTCATTCGTAGTTGCGAGGGGGATAGAAATCAGACTAAGTAATTAATTATACCCGTGTAGGCTCTGTACTTGACTCCAGTGCACTCAAGTGGTTCCCACTCAAAGTTGATAGAGAACTCTATTATACTCTCATCTAAGAGCGCCGGTAGCTCAGGGGTATGCGTGCTTGCCTTCTGAGCTCAAAATTGCGGGATCGAAACCCGGTCGAGACCCTTAGGTTTTTTTATCTGAGAGGTGAAAAAACCTTGAGCACGCCATCCTTCGGATGGGACGTTGAGCCTGTACGAAATCAGATACTCGTAAAGACCCCTTCCTAAGTGAATAAACCTGGGTTGGCAAATATAGGACTCCGAGAGAAGAGTCGTGCTTATGTCCACCAGAGCGACGAAAGAGCGCTCTGATAGTATATTGGATATGACCCAGTATTTAAAGCCCGGGCTTGAGTCATAATAACAAACTATACGCTCAAAGAAATCAATAAAAAAACAAAATATTTCCCCAGCTATATGAAGTGATGCTCATATATTGATAATGACTTTTTTTTTTCTCGTTCGATACTATTGAAAAATTATTTTATTGACAAATCCATTTTCGCGGACTGAAGTTACTTTAGGGAGAATCTTTTAATATAAAGAACGATTGATCTAGTTACAGTAGACTCTCCCTTATCCGGCGTTCTGTTAACCGACGCTCGCAAAATAATATCAAATTTGTTAAACTAAAATTTACATTCAATTATTAGATTATCAATTATATAACAAAAGAAAATTACCGATTTTTTTAACAAATAATATTTTTAGAATTTTAGATTTTGTTTCAGATATGTAAGTAATTAAACGCAGATTTCAAAATATCTTTTTAATGCTTGGATAAATATATATATATGTACGTACATATACTAAATCAATGTTCAGTATGTACATATTTGTCAATTTAATAAATGTTACTTAGCTCATCTAAAAACCCTTTTTTTTATGCTTTAATTGATATATTTTTTCTCATTAATTATTGATTTCCGTTATCCAGCGTTTTCTGTTATCCGGCGTCACGTCGGTCCCGGCAACGCCGGATAAAGGAGAGTCTACTGTACTTCTTTTTTTCAAGTATAAAAACACAACGCACTCTGCAATCCTCCAATATTATTATTTACAAAAATATCTATATGGGTCATTTATTCCAAGTCAAATAAGCGCCACATTTTTATTTTTATTTTTTCATTCATTACTATTTCAAAATGATTTAATTCAGTCTAATTTTGCGAATTTATAATACTTTATAGAGAATCTCTTAGGAGAAGAGCAATTGGAAATGTTCATTAGTTTTTTTCATGCATTATTACACATCACACTTTCAAGCCCCTTAAATATCTGTATTATTATTAACAAAATTATCTACATATATGTATAAACCCCGAACGAAAAGTGGCGGATAACTTGAGTAAAAATATGCAAGTGTATTCATTGCGGGCCAATATGGAAGTTTATCAAAATGTATAAACATAAATATCAAACTGTTTTGTATAAATTGGTAAATTTGATAATAAATTTCGTTCTTAAAAAGTATTAATTAAATAAAAAGTATACTAGTTTTTTTTTTGTTCTTAAAAAAATAATAAAGTTGTGGTAATAATAAGGAAGGTTAAAGTGTTAAATAAAACTAAATAAATAATAATTAGATAAATAATTAAGAATAATTAAATAAAGAATAAGAATTACCTACATTACATTTCCTGTAGAAATTTGATCTCTTTTTCTTTAACTAAATTTTGATTTCTACAATAATTTCCGAAAAGGGCCCTAAAAAAAATCAAAAGTTCCAGACGTGCAATTTTTAAGAAAATGCACGTATTTAAAAAAAAAAAAAAATTAACAAACTTTTCATTTGAATTTCTTAAGAGATGCCATGTTTTTCTAAATATTTCAAATATATTTAAATCTAATCCAAAGGTTTTCAAATTATCTTACTGGGCCAACAGGGAAAAAAATAGAATATAATTTACGAGAACAAATATTTTCTTAAATCTACATTATTAAATAAAAAAACTAAACATGGAAACAAACCAAAATCAAAAGAAAAATCTTAAGAACTAAATTCTTAACACTAATTCAATCTTTTTTTGTTTTATTTTTTGGCCATTCTTTAAATTTAAGTTATATATTTCTGGGCATATATCCTGTACATATAAACAAACAACAGTACCTTCTTTGCGGATCAATTTCACCGTCAATTCACTCCTATTCAGTTCATCACATCTTAAGCCTAAACACCACTCTCCATCTTCACTCAGGCCGTCTCTCCATTCCTAGACCTCGACTCGTCTCTACACACTAAAAACAGCTGATGGCCGTATTTGTTTTTTTACTCATTTGTTTTAAAATAAATTGTTTCTTATTATTTATTTAATAATTCACTTTCTTTTTATAGAAAAATAAATATAAATATTTTTTTATTATTAATAATTTAATGTGTGTATTTTTTTTTATATCACACCCCATACCCGCACCGATTCTTCATATTTTCTGAAAAAACGTTAATAGAGCAGTTAGTAGACAGGCATCAACCAGATACGACGTTAGTCAACTAAAAGAAAATATGAAAATTTGTTCTGGTTCTAACGAAAACAGCCGAGAAAGAAATATAGAATATATGTTTGTTATTCATTCTAGGGAATTATATTGTCGGTGAATCATGGTTTATTATTTTTTTTTTTTTGTTTAATTCTTGTGTGAACATTGTGGGAAATAAAAGATACGGAAATTGAAAAAAAAAAAAAAAATCCCATTTGTTCAGATACAGCAGTTCTGTTGTTTAAATACTGCACGTTTCTTTGTAGTTAGGTTGGGGTTTCATACCTTTGTCCGCACACTGTTTCAGATCATTTCCATATTGGATACCCTGTCTCCATTGTTTCTGCGCCTCCTCTCTCTCTCTCTCCCCCCCCCCCCCCCCCCCCCCCCCCCAGTTATTCAAACAAACACAAAGGTCTTCTATTTATAAAAGTCCTTAGAAGAATGAATTGGTGTAGGCGAGAACATGTTGCAAATATTGCCAGAGAGGGCACACAGTGATCTGACGATCAAAAGTGGCATAATGTCAGTGTTCAAAAATGGGGGGGGGGGCTTGATCTACATTAAATATTTCATCATCATAAATCATTAAATATCAAATTGTACTTCGGAATATTAGATACTTAAGGAAGTAAAATTAAAAAAAAAAAAATATATCTAACCCCAATTTAAATAAAAATAAAAAAGTCATTGATGAATCATCGATGATGTACATCCCCAGCGTGAATTAATCAATTAAATGTTTGCTCTCCCTCTGAACCAATCTACCGATTTCATTGAAAATCAACAGGTGTCCTACTCAGGGACTTTTGAATTCTCACATTAAATATTGTCGAAACATTTATTATTATTTATTTATATTATTTATTTATTTTTTTATTTTATATATTTATATAATTATAATAATTGAGTTGAACTCTCCCACTCTTCCCACTTGGCTCAGTTGGCTGAAAGTAATGTGTCGTCGGGAATTACCGTATTCTAAGATACTATTTTTAGAAAAAAAAAAAAAAAAATTTCCATACCTTATCGATATCATAACCCAATATTTTGTTAAAAACAAATATCGATATTTTCTTTCCTATCTGGAATAAGCAAGGCTTTACGACTATATACAACACTCCGTTCCGATTTCTTTATTTTAATTCTATCCTATAGCAGATCTCCTCGTTGTCAATATTGAAATTGGAATAAACCATAAAGCATTAAAAATAGAATTTTCATCAGGAATATAAAAAAAAAAATAAGCATAAAAGAATTCTAAATTAATAAATTCCTCTTTGAAGGGGAGATTGGATTAGAGTTCATTCTGACTGGCCTACTGGTCCCTTTTCGAAATGACATTTGTATGTATTTGTTCCTCTTTTTCGTAGCGAACAGCCTAATTTTTTTTTTTTTAAAAGACAAATACCAAAAAGTATGTAAAAATCATGCAAAAACTTCCAAGTTATTTTTATATTTATATTTTTATCCTCTTTCAGGGTCAAATCTACATAGTTTATTAATGCCAACTTCAGAGCTACTCAAAAGTGTATTCATGAAGTACCTAATCTAACAAAAAAAAAAAAAAAAAAAAAAATTGTTTAACAAGTTTTTGCTCGTTTCTTTTTTCTCACTGGGATGTATATACAAACAAAAGAAACTAGTTGGGGGGGGGGGGGGGGGGGAGGGGGGGGGGGGCATGGTGGCCGTGCGGGCTAGAGCGTAGGGCTCTGGTAGCATTGTCTCACCATGGTGGCCGTGCGGGCTAGAGCGTAGGGCTCTGGTAGCATTGTCTCACCATGGTGGCCGTGCGGGCTAGAGCGTAGGGCTCTGGTCGCATTGTCTCACCATGGTTTGTGGGTTGGAAGATCCACGATTCCTCTCCAACCTTCACGATTCCTCTATGATTGGTTTTGATTGCGTTTAGCCCATGGCAGGTTTCCTCTCACCTATGATCTTGTTTCCTTTCCGTCACCACCCCTTCCTCACCATTCACGCATCCCTCTGGAAATCATCCCTTGCTCAGTGTCCCAGTGTCAAGGTCAGTGTTCACATTATTATTTATCATTATTTATATAATAAAATTATTTAACCTGAATTGTCCTCATAGCTTAGAAACTAAGGAGAGGGGAAGATATATCGTCCCGCCAGCGGAACACCAGCTATTACGCCCCTACAATTTATATTAAGTATGTGATCTGAACTTTATTATTTACTTATTCCCTTACACAACTGAGAGGAATCCTGCCATTCGGTTGAGAGCACTCAACTTCGTCCGAGAGGAATCGTGATGTGGGGATAAGACTGTTCTCCCCACTGCTCTTAATTGGAGAGGAATCCGGCGACGCCCTGTGGGTTCGAATCCCGTCCGGAGCCATGGATGTTGTAAATAATTAGATAAAACAGTGACATGGCTAATATGCATCGAACATGAGGCCAAAAAAAAAAAGTTGATGAAACACAATCAATTAAGTTTTAGCTATCTCTCTGAGGCCAATCGAGAGTTTGGGCTACAGAATAGTTGACTTATACACGGACTACTGCATCCTCATTCGATATTTTGTGTCGATACATTCATTACATGGGCAGTTATTAGAGTTTTTGTGTTAAGCCCCCTTCTCAAAAGTGTGGAGTGAGACGATGTAAGTGGGGGCGGCGGGGGAGGAAGACGGGGCCCCAGCAACGGAAGATGAAGCTGCAGGAGAGACGACATGGATGTCATGTATAAAATTACACACATTCAAATTATTAATATTATAAAATTAATTATATTTATTTATATAAAAACAAAGAAGCAACTAAATTAGTGAATAAATATATGAAGTCGCTTTTGTTTTGAAACGAGGCAATGAGTGGAAAACAAAAGGCGACCATCAGCTGTTTTAATTAGAGGCGACCTAAGTTGGGTTGTGGTGTGGACGAGTCCAAGTTGGATTGTTGAGGTGAGATGTGAAGGTGGACAGAGAGTTGTGTTTAGGCTTAAGATGTGGTGAACCAAAACGATATGAAATAACCTCGAAATAGATGCACAAAGGAGGTACTTTTATTTATTTATATGTTTTATATGCCCTAAATAACTTTGATTTGATGAATGGCCAATATTTATTAGTTAATAAGATTTATTTTTTCAACAATTAATTTAATGTTTTTTTTTTATTTTTCATATTTTAGTTAAAAAATTTATAATGTAGATTTAAGTAAATAAACCCAATGATTTGTTCTCTAACTTCTATGCTATTCATTCCCCTGTTAACCCACTAAGATACCTTTGGATTGGATTTAACATTTTTGCTAAATTTAGAAAAAACAATATGGCATCTCTTTAAAAATCCAAATGGAAAGTTTGTTAATTGAAATTCTTTTAAAAATACGTGCACTTTATTCAAAATTGCACGTCTTTTATTACTTCAGTGAATTTTATTAATTCAATTATTTTTATTCATTTAACATTAACATTTTTTCAAATTATCATAGAGGCGGTGGCTGGGCGCTCAGAACAGCAGTGTGGTGGCTCCTCGATCAGAACAGCAGTGTGGTGCCTTACTCGATCAGAACAGCAGTGAGGTGCCTTACTCGATCAGAACAGCAGTGTGGTGCCTTACTCGATCAGAACAGCAGTGTGGTGCCTTACTCGATCAGAACAGCAGTGTGGTGCCTTACTCGATCAGAACAGCAGTGTGGTGCCTTACTCGATCAGAACAGCAGTGTGGTGCCTTACTCGATCAGAACAGCAGTGTGGTGCTTTACTCGATCCGACCTGTCGTGCTTCTCTTGTAACCATTGGAGACCCTATAACCGCTGCAGTTAGGTTGTGTCAATACATAACGCATATTTAGGCTTCGTTTTTTTCGTCTTCGCGCAGGTCGGTATAAGTCGAAAGCCAGCGCACCTAGGCTACTCATATAGTTTTGGTGGCGCAGACATCTCTTCTTGTAGATTTCTATTTTCACTCTGGCGTAGTGGAATTTTTCTACATTAAATATTTCTCTATTTCTAGAGTCGGACTCCAGGTCAACAATGAATAACGGAAAGGATACTTTGGGTGCTGGTTGGCTACCTTTGGTCATCCTCCTTGAGATCCCGTGGGGATTGTTGCGTGCAGATACCAGACCAATACACGTACATATTTGTTCTCTTTAAGCTGGGAGATGTGAAACAGCCCTTTTATCAACGAGGAAGTACGATAAAAATGAACAATTTGAACATGATGGAATTGATACTTTAAAATGTGAAGTATTACTAATGGATTGGTAGGATGGAAATGTTTACAGGAGTACTTGATATTATTTGACATGGGGAAGTTAGAATCAACATGATTTACCTGAAGTATCAGTGAAGAACAACATAGTCTGTATATGGACCTGTTATTTTATGTATATGTGACACGTTATGTGACAGTTCTCCTTGTTGTGCAATGTTTATCAAAGCCATAGCCTTCTTTATCAGCTGTCAGAATGAATTAATCCCCCCACCCAGTCGACCGTTTGCGTTAATGTACAACAGTGGACTTACATAAAGCTCCTAAATCCTCACACTAAACTTTGTGTCAATAAATTCATTATTTCGGCAGTTATTAGGGTTTTTGAATTGAGCTCCCTCCCCTGATTACACCCCTTCACTTTGTCCAATATCGCTGAAATTATGTCCTGTCTTTTTGTTGTTTCCGGCATTTTTTCCTCCAGAGGTGTCTTCTTTTTTTCTTCGTTGGACAATATTTCGGGACAATTGCAGGTCCCTTCTTCTGGTCACTATGAACTGGTTCATAGTGACCAGAAGAAGGGACCTGCAATTGTCCCGAAATATTGTCCAACGAAGAAAAAAAGAAGACATCTCTGGAGGAAAAAATGCCGGAAACAACAAAAAGTGGAACATCCCAGAGAAGTTTAAGAAACACATTATGTCCTGTCCTCAAGAGGTTTTGACTTCAAATATGAAATTTCATGTTCATACATTCATTACATCGGCAGATAGAGTTTTTGAGTTAAGCCCCCCCCCCCTAATTCCCCCTTCCCTTTAGTCAATTTGGATGAAAACCAAGTTATTAGTGAGTTTTAGATTCACATATCAACAAATTTCGTGTCGATACATTCATTCTAGCAGGAGTTATCACATTCACAGACACACACAAAAGTTTTTTTTCATACTTGGATTCTGAATACTAGCTAAACTCGCGTTGCAATGGCTATTTTGGTTAAAAAAAAAAAATTAAAATCAAAAGTTGTCAAACCACTTTTTAAACCGTTCCAGTGATGTGTCAAACATAACCCATAAGTTTGAGCGCAAAGCTTCGACAGTTTCGCATCCTATAAGCCACACATAGAAAACATTTTCAAAAACAAACCTTACGAAAAAAAAAAATTAATACAGTTGAAACGACATTTTTTTTTTGAAAACATGAAAATATGTAAAAGTATTTTTTATACATTGATACATACACGACTTTCTCGATATTCACATGGTAAAGTTAAGGTAAAACGAAGTCTCAAACACTTTCTGTGCTCCATAGAATTCAATACAAAACAATTTACGCCAATTCGTGTAATAATTTTAGTTCCATATTTAGAGAAGGCAACAAATGCGGGGGTGCGGTAAGGGTGGGATAAAACTATGTTCTAAACCTTCTCGGTGACTCGACGAACATAATTACAGAACATAAGAACAAAATAGGATCGAAGTTTAGGAGTCTATAAAACACAAACATACAGACATTAGATTATATATATGTATATAGATGTGTATATGAGGAGTTTGGAGCCAGAGCGGACCAACCCACAATTTTTCGGAAAATGAGTTATAATCATCCTGATGTTGGCATAGGTTCCCTTTTTTCAAAACCAGTGTGGATCACTTAGTTTCTTCACTTCAGTGATAGATAGCAGCACTTTAAGTTTAGTCCACAAATATTTTGTGCATATATATTCAAAGTCAAAATGGATCATACGGCCTTCAAAAACTTTATAGAACACAAAAAGGGATCACTCATCCAATACTATTCTAAAATTTCAAATATAAATAAATATTTGGGGCCCATTTATGGAGATAAACAAAATGTACTCAATTTTCAATTGCCATTTTCTTCCTGTTCAGTTTAAACCAGTTGGTCCGCTCTGGCTCCAAACTCCTCATATGTATACTCTTGTGTCTTTTATCACTGTGATATCAGTTGGATCATGCCTGTACTTGAACTCTCTCACTTCATGTCTCGACTGTCCTGTATCTACATATAAACAGCTGATCTAGCCGGCTTTTGTTTCTACCGTCTATTGTCTTTTTTTACTTTTAATAAAAGCGAACTAAATTAGTCTGTGTATATTTATATTCACTAATTAATTTATTAATATCCTAACAGCTGTTGAGGGCGCCGGTAGCTCAGTGGTATGCATGCTTGCATTCTGGGCTCAAGAAAGGGTTCGAAACACGGCCGAGGTCCTTAGTTTATTTCATCTGGGAGGTAAAATAAACTTAAGCACGCCGTCCTTCGGATGTTAAGAAATGGTCCCGAGCCTGTACGATGTCAGGTACTCGTTAAAGACCCCTGCCCTAGGTGAATAAAAATTTAGGTTAGGCAAAATTTAAGACTCCAGAGTAGAGTCGGGCTCATCTCCACCAGAGTGAGGAAAGAGAGCTCTGGTAATAGGCGATATGACCTCTTAATATATATTTCAGCCATTTTCACAAAAAAAACTCAACACTTCAGCGATTTTCCTTCTTAAAAAAAATAATTAATTTAGAGTATTTTAATATTTACAATTTATTTACTTTGTACATATGTACATCACAGTAGAGGTACCAACAAAATATGGGTTCGAAAAACATATAAATTGAGAGACTGTTTGTACATAAGAAAGTCCTGTGTTAGCCACGTCAGATTTCTTTTATTTAGTTAACCTTCCAGTTAACGTTAGATAATAATCAAGTTAGTTAAGTTTGTGTGGGAGAGGTCGCCCAAACGCCCAAATGGGGCTGATTTGCCACCACCACCCCCCACCACCTCAAAGTTTTGGGTTCAGACCACGTTCGGGAACTAAGGGGGTATCCTACTGCATAGCGATCATCCCCTCCCATTCCTTCGACTAATCTGATTTAGAGCAAATCTATGATTTTTCTTTTCTTTGAGAGACAAAAAAAAAAAAAAAAAAAGAAAAAAGAAAGGAAATAAAGTGAATTAACAGCAATGTACTTCCTCAGCTCGAATGATTTATAACGAAGTCTTCGTTCTTCCTCTAAACCCTTCTCTTCTCTGGCCGCTTTGGCTGAAGACCAATACACTTAGCACTTCTTAATCCATATTTGAAAACAATTATTAGGATTTAACTTCCCCAGATACACGAATTATAAGGGAAATAATGTAAAGGGTCAAAAATTCGATACAGAAGTTTCAACGGAATTTCATGTTTCCCGACGAAGGGAAGAGGGAGATACGAGTAAGAGAGGGGCTCAACTCAAAAATCAAATAACTCTCGATGTATCGACACGAAATTTTATATTTAAATTCAAAACCCGTAATGATTACTTTTCGCGAAATCGGGGGAAGGGAAGGGAGGGGCTTAATTAAATACCCTAATAACTGTAGCGAATGTATCGAGACAAAACTTACGAAAATACACAAGCCACTATGTATGTCAAATATTGAGTTTGGTTTTGACTTGATAGATTTAATTTTTTGAGTTATCTTTGGTTAATTCATACGAAAAACTTATTAAAAAATAGTTCATTGTTAATAAGGTTAATAAGAGCCGCCAGATTAGTGACAGGACCCAATTTAAGAAGAGACTTGGCGTCCTAAAGTTGCCTTAGTGGTCTGACTTCTGTGGGCATTGCTTCCACTTCAGCACAAGTTAAGTACACCAGCTACACGAAGTAAAGGTGAAGTAATCCGTTAGAAGTTTGATGCGGAATTTTCAACGGAATTTCATATTTTTTGACCTCATTTCCAAATACCAAAATAAAAACATATCTGTCTGTGCCCGTTGTGTGAACTCGATAACTCCCGATAAAATGAATGAATCGACACGAATTTTGTTTGTGAATCCAGTCCACCGATGACACCTATTGATTTTCAGCCAAATCGACCAAAGGAAAGATGGGGATTAGGGGGAGGCGTAACAAAAAAAAACTCTAATAACTCGTTTAATTAACACCGGAATTTCTTGTTTCCCAACCAACTAATGTCAAAAATGAAAAAAAAAAATAAAAAAAAAATAGTCTCTGTGCCTATGACTATTAACAGGAAATTTTTTGTGTGAATAGCGTGATGAATTTAGCCTTAGGTAACACTTATGATGAATTTCAGCCATATTGGCCAAAGGGAAGGAGGGCTCAACACAAAAACCCCATAATTATGAATTATTATATGTTACCAGAACCCTATAAGAAAGACACTTTTTAAATTGTAGTCAAATCGGCTCATGGAAAAGAGAGACAGAGGGCAGTGGGGAGCGGGGGGGATGTTAGTTTGCAGCCTATATATATATATATTTTTCTCAGTTATGGCCTTATCAGTTATGGCCGTTCACTCCAGTCCACTCCCGGGCAACTATAGCATGGGACTGACTAGGACTGAGTCTCAGATTCAGAGAGGGATTAGCCGTGTGTTTACATTATGAACTTTGTTGACTAAACATACTATGTACTCTAGGGGCCGTGTTAGCTAGAGCGTAGGGCTTTGGTTCGGACACGGGTTCGAGTCACGTGCGGTTGAGTTTTATTCATTAAATAAAACTTTTTCCCCCATTTTATTAATTTTTGGGGTTTAATTCGTCTCCATTTTTGGAATCAGAAGGGCGGAATCATGAAATTACGTTGAAAACTCAGCATCCAATTTGCTAGACTTGGAAACTAAACATTACGCTATAGGAGAGTGTTATAGGCGGTAGTGTGTTACTGTTAATTCATGTAAAGCCGGCTCCAGACGGTGTTTGTCACATACCGAACATTCGCCTATATAATTCAGCCTATATAATGTTGACGTATCAACACGAAATTTTATATGTTGATCAAAGACCCAATAAGGATACAATCTGTCAATGGCACCGGTAACTCAGAGGGAACATGCATGTCTACTGAGTTCAAGATCGCGGGTTCGAGACCCGGCCGAGGCTCTTAGATTTTTTATCTGGGAGCTGAAAAACCCTTGAGCACACCTTCCTTCCAATGGGACGATGTCAGATACTCGTTAAAGACAAATACCCTCGTTGAATAAAAATTTAGTGTAGGCAAAATTTAGGATCCCCATAGTAGAGTCGGGCTCATGTCCACCAGAGCGACGAAAGAGCGTTCTGGTAGTAGGCGATATGATCTCGTAGTTAAAGCCCGGGCATTAGTTACAATAACTAACTATTAAAATGCTAAAAATTATATGTAAGAAGCTACTAAGTGTTCAGCGGCAATGTACTTCCCCAGAACGAATTAATCAATTTACTTTTCGCTCCCCCTCCAAAACCAGTCGACCATTTGCGCTAATATTCAACAGTTGACTTACATAGGGTCTCCTAAATTCTCATACTAAATTTTGTATCGATTAATTCATTACATCGGCAGTTACTGAAGTGTTTGAATTGAGCCCAAGACTCAATAAGGACACAATCAGTCGAGGGAGCTGGTAACTCAGAGGTAGCGTCTACTGAGCTCAAGATCGCGGGTTCAAAACCGGGACGAGGTCCTTAGGTTTTTATCTGACTGGTGAAAATACCTTGA